>VXBT01002519.1:0-65929 GCA_013400235.1 Oriolus oriolus | reverse complement strand
GCAAGATTATTGTGTTTTTGTGAATTTGATCTTGGGAACCACTAGTCAAGTCCCCAGGGAAGCTGAGCAGATTGACAGCCACTTGCAGGGTCAGCTCTCTGTCAACAAATCCACCTTGCTTTAGTGCTCACCATCAGACCTTTTGTTGCTAATTTTTCCATTTTATGTTTAGGAAGAACATAGTGCGCTCAATGGCCTTCCCACAGTGAATCTTTGTGGAAAGAGTACCTATGGGCTGGAGATAAGGAAGAAAGTGGTAGATTTAACATTTCCCCTTTTAAACAAGATCTTTCACTCTGTCCTGCTCATGTTGTGTTAGGGGCTGATGAGTGGACTGCTGCAACCAGGTATTGCTGCTCATGGAAGAAAATCTACATCACGTAGTAAATACCTGGAAAATAATTGTATCTTTTTTCCCTCACAATGCAGCAGATCTTCCTCTTGTACGGCATCCGGGTTAGGACAGAGACAAGCCTTTTGTTACTTTGAGAACCTCATCCTTCTCACAGGACTGTTGGCTGAATCTGAAGATATCAGACAATGTGGGTTTAGGCCATTGCTTATCAAAGTAAGTCAAAATGAAAGAGAAGATATGGGGCTGTGTGTGTGGTGTCTGTGTGTGTGTGTGGTGTCTGTGTGTGTGTGTGTGTGTGTTTTTGCCTGCTCTGTGCCTCAAGTACTATATATTTTTTTTTCAAATAAAAACCTGTAAAGAAAGGGGCTGATTTTGACTGTATCTTAACAAAAGCTTGCAGAAAACTTTTAACTTATTAGCTTCATATCAATGATCTGGACTGCATGATTTTACTAGTAATTGATTAGAAATATGTACTGTGCTTAAGTTTCATCTATGAGAAAGAGAATTACACTCTTTCCTGTGTGGGCAAACATCAAAATGGAATGACTGAGTATTGCACAAAAGGCTTGTCTTCTCTTCAGTGCTGTGGCGTTTATCAAGAAAAGCTTGGGTAATTTTCCTCTATCCTTTGGGTAATGTGACCTTGATAGATTCCAAAAATTAATTGCAGTTAAGCAGTACAATAAGAAATGAGATGCTAAGTTCATTGCTGCAGTAATAAAACTGGTTTGAAGACAGCTTCTGCAACGATATTATGGATTAATGTGTCACAGACTTTAAAACAAGCTGGCACTATTTTAATCAGCCTGTAAGGACAGTTATGCTGAAGGTCTTAATCAGACCACTGTACAAGGCAGACAAGTCATTCATCACAGGGAGTTAGAAGCTACGTTTCAGCAAAAAAACCACAAACACACAGGCTAACCCACAGCCATCTACACAACTCAGAGGAGACAAATGTTTATTGCAAGTTTTTCTGAAACGTGATAAATATGTGGTCTGAAATCCAGGACAATATACCACTCTAATACTAGTAATGTACCTCAAGGAAATATTTTTTTGCATGGTGTTTTTTCCTTAGGGAAATATAGGCTAGATTGTATCATATTGCACATTGTGTAGCTTTGAGTTCATTTTAATTTTTAAGTCATCTGTTTTCTTCATCTGTACATAAGTCATGCCACAGGAACATCTGCTGGTTCTTTTCTTTCTTCCTACTAACTTCAGTTTTGCATTTTTATATTGTGGTTTTGTTTCCATATGAGGGTCAAAGTCAGCTTTCTTGTTCAAAGAAGGACGAGGGGAGACAACATGTTACAGCACTATGATTCTGCTGGATTTGACTATTATTTACACAAGTAACCTGGAAGTCAGTAGCTCTTCCCCATGCTGTCCCTTTTGCCTGTGTCACAATGTCCTGTGGCTGGGCTGAAAATCTTTTTGCACCCCATGCTTAAAAACTCTTTTGGTCCCTGTGCTGAGGTGGATATTGGATGGTCTGTCCCTGTATTGTGAGTTTGCAATACAGATTCTGGGCTCTGAAAATTTGGGCTGTCGGGTTTACTCCTCAGGGTGCACCTATGAGCCACTGTGTGGTACCAAATTTCACTTAGAATCTCACCAGCTGGTCAAATCTGATGTGAATCTCATGATGGAAGGCTGGAGAGATATTTTGAATCCTATGAAATATTTAATAATTGGTAGGATTTTGCCTGTGCTCTTTGTCTTTCTTGCTGTTCTGAATAGGAAAAAAGAAAATTAAAATTTGAACACTACTGTGGTGGGGTGTGTGTGTGTTTCGAAGGAAATAAACTAGCAAAAGTGGAGACAAAAAAAAAAAAAAGCAAACCTTAATAACAGCAACTCAATTTTTAGTCCCAACAGACTTATTAGCAGAAGGGGAAAAGAAGATTTGGGGCTGGCTGCCAGAGAAGCATTGCTGAGTGTAAACACTACAAGGCATCTCTGAGTGCTGTTATCATATGGAGCCCAAAAGTATCTGTAATTTCTGACTCTGCAGTCAGGAGCAGTCTTGCAAGCAAGGAGTGTTTATTGTGGATTTTCAGTACGGAGAAAACTACAGCCAAGCTGACCAGAAAGACTGGAATTTCATCTATCTCTCTCCCCTCCCCCTCTCTGCTTTCTCTCTGTCGCTCACTCATTGGATTTCTTTCGCTGCCAGCCTTTTAAAACAGAAATTACTGGGTCAGTGGCATACATTTTTCTTCTTTTCCTAGAATGACCTCATGTTCAGCCTCCAGCAGAAACACTGCTACCTGTAAGTATCTTATTCAAGTTTGCTGTACACACTGAATGCTGTTGTGTTTGTGGCTGTAATAGTGCTTAACAGCTTGCAGAGTTCAGTTTGTTGCTGAATGTTGCAGCAGAGCAGCCAGACAGTAATTTTTGAGCTCGAGATGGATGAAAGCTCAGTTCTAACTTCGAGGAAAGCAGGCACTGGGTTTTGCCAGTGGTTTAGTAGAAGTTAACTTTAAAGTTTGGCATTCCAAGCAAGTTACTTTATCCTAATATTCAAGTTGATATAGATTTCTCAACTATGCTGGCTTTTTTCCATCAGATCTAATAAAACTTTGTGTCTTTAGCTTTTATAAAAGCTTGGAAGAACTGAATAAGTTTTCTTTGCTTAGAACTGTCTTATTAATGAGACACACTAGAAGAAATGTGATAAAAAGCACTGAAACTTATCGTAAAAGCTTTTGATACTAGTAAGTCTTTAAAAAGGATATATTTCATTTAGCTAGGATGACTTGTTTTTTAAATGCATGTTTTAAGATTGTGCACTTATTTTTTTAATTTTGCATTAGGGATCTGTCAGCAATTTTACATTTTTGTGTGCATTTGGACAGCTGACTCAGTTCATCTGAATTAGGCAGATATTGATTAGTCATATGTATACATAAAAGTTAATGTGTGTTCCTTAACACATATATGCTTACAAAGGTTTTACATTTCCCACTGATTTCTATGTATTTACCTGGAATCATCACCTTTTAGAGATAAGTTGCTGTCTCTGTGTTTTGCTGAGACAATCCAAAAAGTTCTGCAGATAATTACACACTTTGTCTTCAAATGTTTATTAAAAGTGGATTTTGCAAGTTATGTTTTTGCTAGTTAGACAATTCTACTAGTCATAATCTCAGCTGACTCAGGATTGCACTTTACCTCAGGCAAAATGCATCTTTGCTGTTGACATATGTCCAAGGTGTAACTGCATACAGGGTGTTATCTGCCATTCCTTAACTCAGCAAATGCCTTGCCAAATACTTAGCTTCTTGGTGACCTGTAATCCTTGTTTGTAGTTCATGGAACAAAACCATTAAATAACAAATAGTCCAAGGGGTGCATGTGTTAAGTGCACATTCTGAATGACAGCCCCCTCATATAATAGCTCATGATCCTTTCATAGCCCTGGGCTAGATTTTAATTGCTGTAATAATATTCATCTTGTTTCCTAGAAATCATGGAAAGCTCTTACTTGTTTTCTTTAAACCTGTCCTCTAAAAAAATTTTATGTTCTTTCTGTTTCTTGCAAACGTTTTCTGGTGTTCGTTAAAACAAATCAATCAAACTTCCAACCCACAACAGTCATTCTCCTTTATCACCTTCCAGCTTTGCAAAAGAATAGGGGAATTTTGATCCATCTCTTCAGAGAAATATCCCAGGCAACCACAGATTTTGTCACATACAGGGAAACTCTTGAAGTCTCATCCAAATCGCAGTGAAGGCTTTGAGTGTCACTGAGTATTGGCTCAAGGCCACTAGTGATTACAGGCTCTTTAGTCAAGTTTTAGGTATTAAACTGAGACTTATTGGTGCTGTTTCAGGTTTTATTGTCAGTTGTTTTGTGTTGGTAGGTAGCTGTCTAAACAATTTGTATCAATGTTTTACTTACATCAATTTAGCTCTCCTCAGAATCAGACTCACTGGTTGTTATGTTTGTAATTAACCATTGCATCATTTCTCACATGTGCACCAGCAGCCCTGAGGGAAAACTAGTTTGGCACTAGGAGGAAATTTTTAACAAACCACATCTAAAGTTCACTGAAACCCTCCTCTACATTGTCCCCAGTTTGGTATGTCCCTCTGTCAGCTCTACAGAGTGACATTCACTGCCTCTTCAGAGACCCCTTCGCCCTCTGCCTTCCCCCCAGGTTCATCTGCAGAGTGGGCAGGAGTTGCCAGCGGATGAGTAGCTCCTTAGAGTTCCCCTTGCCACATGTCCCTTGTTCAGTGTCTTGGGCACATCTTTGGGACTTATTTTCCAGGCTTCCAAATCTCGGAGTCACCTTGGCCAATCTGCATGGGAAAGGAGGTCTCTTGACTTGCTGCCACACTTTTTACACCAGTATGGGTTTATATTGGATCTCAGGGGAATTACTGGACAGTTGGCAGGGTATAATGCGGTGTTTTGCAAAAATACACCAGGTAATTAACATAGATCCTAGCAGTCAGATGGCTCTGTCTTTTCAGCTTAGTGTCAGCAATAATTTAGGGTGAGAAGGACCTCTGAAGGTAACTGCTCCCACCTCTTTCTCCAAGAAAAGCCTGTTTTATGGCAAGTCTGGCTTCAAAGTTACATCAAGCAACTCAGGCCCTGAGTAGTTTATTAAATATATCTGAGAGGACTCCATGAAACCCGTTCCACTCCCTGTGTTTGCTATATCTTTCTTTTTTCTTCTTTTCTAATAACTAATGTGAATTTCCCTTGTTGCTACTTTAGGGGGTTTGTATGTCTCTTCCCTGTGCTCCAGGCACTCTACTGTTAGAAGTCTAAAAATAAGCAACAAGGCCTCTCTTCTTCAGGCTGAACAAATCCAGCTGTGTCTGCCTCTCCTCATAAATCGTGTGCTCCATCCTCACTGAGGGAAAATAACTAATATATGATGTATCACTGAACTGACATGACTGTTTTACTTCTGGGACCAAAGCTGGTAGCTTCCTGTGGGCTTGTATTCACGCAGTGCACCTGGAGTTGTTTCAGGTGTTTTGGCCTACAGACACACCCTTAGAAAGCTGATGAGAAAACAGCTTAATTTTGCAATACTGATTCTCTTCTGTGTTGTTAATGAACACCATTATTTCATTAGGCCACTAAGTATGTCTGAAATATTGTGGTACATTTGGAATTAAACAGTGCCTTAGTTGAGGCAGATGAACCTGGGCTGTAACAGAGTTAAGATGCAGATATCTTTTCTAATATCTGCAAGAGTGCCATTTCCGAAATGGTCATGAGGCTATCTCTCAATTCTAACATGGTTTTGTGGTAGCTATCCATGTGGGAGTGGAGAAAGTCAAAACTATCTGGGCTTTAAGTTTACAATTTCTGATGAGATGCCCCATGGGAAAATGCCTGTGAATAAATCTATTTTGCACCATAAATCCATGCCTCAGCCTGCTATTATGGAGCAGAGAGTTACTGGCACTGTCATGAGATGTAAACCACGGGGTCTATGTGTCAGAGTGATTAACTGCCTCTTAGCGTTTTGCCAGGTCGTAGTCTGAATCTAAAATTTTGAATTATTTTCTTATCGGAATATTCAGCCATGGATTTCATGCCTTTTCTTCTGGCTAGAATTCTACATTTTCTCTCAGATTTTCTTCAGACAAGTATGGCTTCAATATTTTAAACCAAAATGGAAAGACTTTCAGATAAATACCCAGAAAACTAGACTTAAAATTTGCATCCCAGACTACATAGTAAACATACATCGAACTTTACATGTATGTGACTCTCAAAGTGTTCAGCCTTACATCTGTGGTGAAGTGAGTGGATCTGTCTTGCGTAACTTTAGGAAGCTAATAATTTTACAAAATTTCTGAACTGCCAGTTGTTCCTCAGTGAAATTTAAAACTGGGTGGATTTGTGCATTCCATTATAGGCTGTTCAGAAGGTCATTCTGCTGGAAACAGTGGAGGGAACACTTACCTGCTAAAATCAACAAAGAAAATAGATACAAGGATTTTTTTTAAAATTCACTTTCAGGAAAGTTCACTGTCTTTAAGGTTGTGGCAAATAAATAGGGCATTAAAAGCTTACAAAAACTAAAGGAATGTTGACATTTTACTGTCTAGGAATTCTTATGATCTTCTCAAATTTAATTAAACCAATATCACTTCCTATTCTTTGGGCTGTAGATTCAGTTACTTTGGAGGATTGTAGAAATTAGGCTCTTGAAAGGATTTCAATAGTGCTTGTTTAATGTCAGAAGAAAAATTCTTTTCTTATGAGGTTATAAAAATGAAAGATGAAGATTAACTGTTACTAGGGGCACGAGAAACTTGTGTAATTTATTTTCCGTATTATCCTTTCTTCTTTACTGCCATTGAATTTTTCTCAGATTTTTTTTTTTAAAGAAAAATTGCAACTTTGTCATGCCATATCACATGTTTCTATGCTGCTGTCCTGGCACAGTTACTTACTGTAGCAGCGAGAGTAGAGAGACACTGGAAAGGTGTTTTCAACTAGAGGCTGATTTTTTTCTCATGCCTCCAATGGCGGAGAGAAAATAGATTTAACAGGAGGCCACCTTCCCTTCATCTCACTTTCTGGTATATTGAATCTGAATGAGCACCTTTGCACTTTCACATTATTTGGAGCTCATACTGTTTTATTAATATCTATTCAGTCCTGCAGTTAAAAGGGTCACTAACAAAGGATCCTACACAGCAAGGATTTGTATGTGCATGCAGACTAAAGGTGCCTAGAATTCACATGGAGAGCTGATCCGTGGAGGGAGAACCCTCATTGGTGGATAGCTAATTTTCTGGGCATGTGTGCGCTGAATGGTATTCAAAGGTGAAATCAAGCTGCTGCGTGAAATGTACTGCAATTGTCAGAAATGGTGGAAGGTTTTGTGTGTCTGTTTATTGTTTTGTTTTTATCCTTATACTTGCTCAATGCCTTATAGCAATTTTCTTTTTATTTTTCAGGATTAACAAACATTGAAAGGACTCTGAGAGCACATTCATCATTTTGTCAGGCTTGATCAATTAATCTTATAAAAACCTGAGGATATTTTGAAAGGGTCCTGCCCAAATTTCAGTCAAGGAGGGCCTATTAACAGAAAACACACAGTATATTTTTACCTCTGACTAATAATGCCTTCATTATATGGTGAAACTCTGCTGGTGGAGAAAGAAAACTCCTTTTGTTAAGAAATTTCTTCACTGGTGAAAAAGGCTGGCACCCTCTTATAATATGAAGCCCTTGGAGAAAAGCTGGTTGTTTCTACTGATGCCTGTCATGTTAAGAGTTGTGTGCTCCTCCTTTATTAGTTTGAACCTCGGGATGAAAGTGATGAAGGGACAGTCTGTCTTCCTGTCAGAAGAAGACCTCAAGTTTTCCATCCCCAGAGAGAAGGACGCCTGCAAAGTAGAAGTTGTGATTAATGAGCCAATAACACAGAGGGTTGGGAAACTAACTCCACAGGTATGTGGGCTCTGTTTTGCTGCTCTGAGTGTTTGTGTGTGCAGGTCTGGGAGAAACTAAAAAGAGCTGCTTTACTGATTTTTGTTTTTCTTTTGGGTAGTGACTAAAAGGCGTAAAACTGAGTGGTCTGTGAGATTCAGCCTTTTGCTTAAATAGACAGCTGGCAGAGAACTGCAACCCTGAAATCCAAAAGCTGAGCTCAGTAGCATGAGTGCACAGAAGTGAGTCTGCTCAGAGACTCCTTTCACAAGTGAAGAATGGGTATTTCAAAACTTTCAGTTAGGAGATATCCTCCAGTCTCTCAGCTGCTTATTCTTCTCCCATGAGGGTAACCAGTGCCCCTTGCGTAATGCATAGCCCACTACAGCATTTTGCATTTTAGTCACGGAGCCACTACTTAAGGAGCAATTAAGAAAAAACCAATCACATACAATAAGCACATTGTGTACACCACTGTTTGTTCTGCTCTGCAACAGCCAAATTGTTAGCAGATGGCAAGTACATTATAACTCCCCTGTTTTCTGTTCAAATGTCAAGCTTGTAGGAGTAATGAAATGTATTTCACGTATCACCGTTCTGCTACTCATCTGCTTTGCAAATCGCCCCACCTGAGTTACAGCAAGAAGGAGTTGAGAGTAGTTGTCATGAAGATGTAATATTATAGACAGAAGATGAATGGTTTTAATGAACCATAGCCAAGCAGGTTTTGGTTTTTTGAAAAATTCTGGTTTGTGCCACAGAATACACTTCCGTGTGTTTGTATATGAGTATAGTTTTAAACCTACTCTCCAAAATTTTTGGTGGATTCTGTGAAGAAAGGTGAAGGAGCACCAGTATCAATAGATTTTTCAAAACCTCTGTCCTGTTATTATTACTATTATTTTTGCAGACCACTGACAAGTACTTCAACTGAATCAGCACTCCTAAGGAGCTGAGACATGCCAGGGAAAACAGGAGGTGATGAACAGGACAATGTGTGATCTTCTCTAGAGACTGGCCCCAAGAAGTGTAGTGTGTCTGCTGAAGCTACCCCAGGGCTTGTTTTCTGCCAGCACAGGGACACTGACCACAGTACCCCACCTCTATTTCCCCAGTATAGGTTGGTTCTTGATTCATACGAACACAGAATCATTAAGGCTAGAAACACCTCAAAGAACATTGAGTCCCACCACTAACCCAGCACCGCCAGGTCCACTACTAAACCATGTCCCTAAGCTCTACATATATGTAATTTTTTGAATGTTTCCAGGTGTGGTGATTCCACCACTTCCTTGGGGCACCTGTTTTAATGCCTGACCAACCTCTTGGTAAAGAAATTTTTCATAATATCCAGTCTAAAGGAGAGGAGAAAAAGAGGGACTTACATGTGAAACCTAAGGCAAACCTATTCTGTGGGCAACCTATCTGTCTGAGGAGTGATTTTGCTTTCAGTTTCTGCCTCAGCCTCTGTCTGAGGTAGGACCTGGGTATTTTGAAATAGCTATTTCATCCCGTGCAACTCAACATGTTTCAAGCACATAGTTAGAGGCCCTTTTCAAGAGATCCCAGGAGATGTGCATTCACTACACCGTGTTTTCCAAATGACTTCCCCTCTCCCAGCACCACTTCTGTTAAGCACCTGTTCTTTCATGGCCCTGAATGTGTGCCTGGGCAGTTGAGTGTGGCTCATGGAAGCTGCAGGCACTCATGTAGAGAGAAGAACTCTGCTGGGCAGGTAGCCCTAGGGCACCAGGCTGGAGAGAGGCTGTGCCTGCTAGTGGTGCCTGAGCTTTCACCATTCCTGAAAAGAGGTGCCAGAGCCCAGATCTCCTTGTGCCACTTGTGATCTTTCTACAGGAAATTCTGCAGCCAGAAAATGTCTCTGGTATGATCTGGTTTACTACCACCAAAGTGAGTAATGTTCTAGGAATGTATGACAATTTAATTATAAATTGTAATTGAAAAGCAGTTGAAGTGGAAAAAAACAAAGCTCAAGAGTAATTAGGAAAAGATTTAGATTTCCTTTGTCTTACCCAGTGAATTTATAGACAGTTAGAGTTGCCTGTTCATACAAAAGGAAAACATATCAGGAAACATAAACCAGATGTTTCTTTTTGCAAAGCAGATTGTGTCTCAGTACACATATAAACTGACTGTCAGTCAGGGTTAACAAACCTTTGTGCAAACGTTCTCAATTTTCCATCCCCTTGTTATCAATTAAGATGTGGAACTAATGATGTCTTAAAAATAAAGACATTAATGCTTTGATACGATTGGACCCAGTGAGATGCATCCCAGAGTCCTGAGGGAACTGGCTGATGTAGTTGCAGAACCACATTCCATGATATTTGAAAAGTCGTGGCAGTCAGGTGAAATCCCAGTTTCCAGACTGGAAAAAGGGAAATACAGTACCCGTCCTTAAAAAGGGTGGATCTTTCCTGGGAATTACTGACCCGTCAGCCTCCCCTCTGTGCCTGGGAAGATCCTGGAACAGATCCTCCTAGAAGCCATGCTAAGGCACAGGGAGAGCAGGGAGGTGATTTGAGACCCCAGCACAGCTTCACCAAGGGCAAGTCCTGCCTGAGCAACCCAGTGGCTTTCTGTGGTGCAGTGACTCCATCAGCGGGCAAGGGAAGGGCTATGGGTGTCATTTAACTGGACTTCTGTAAAGCCTTTGTCATGGTCCCCTACAACACCCTTCTGTAACCAAAATCCTATTAACTTTGAGGGACCTACACTGATTTATGTCAGTGAAGAATCTTTCAGTGTACAACATTAAGCTTCTGAAACTACAATGTGAGTGGGTTTTGTTTATAACATACTTTTTTTTTCTTTACGATAACATGCCACATAACACCTCCATAATAACTCCTGTATTTTCCATTTTTGTAGAATGTCACATAAGACTATCCAATTGATTAGTTAACTATCACGTCCTTTAACCTTTATGTTAGTTTGTACTAAGAAAGAAAGGACATTAAATAAGAAAAATACATATTTGTTTGTTTTGTTTGAAAAAAAGCAGAGCACATATGGCATTTGAACATAATACACAACAGAACAGCCACAACATGGTCAGAACCTTCATCATATGAGAGTAATTTTGTTTTCCACAAATTGTTCTTGTCCTTCCTTTCTTAGCATTCCCAACAAATAAAATCAAGCATATTTTCCGTAATACCATATATTAGAGATTATTCCAAGAGGTTAATCCATGTATATATGTCTGAAAATCATAAAACTCACCATTAAAAAAAAAAACCAGACAAAAAAAGGAGAGACTTTGTACAATGCACTTCTTGATGAAAGTTAAAAGCAGGCAATAAATTTTGAAATTGCTAAGATTATAGATTAATTATCACATTGCTTGAGCATCTGAGAATAATTTCAGTGGAAGTGGACCATTTCACTAATAATGGAAGCTGAGAAACTCTAACTATTCTTCCATTAGAGATGGATGTAAGTTCTGTTCTGTGTAAGGGCTAGAAAGAAACAAAGTTCAATAATTCTTATATCCTTTAGCATAAATCCACAGATGAGATGCTTCAGTTAACTATGCATTAACAATTAATTTAGAATTAAATTATTACATAATTTTTACACTGAAAGTCAGAGCATCCAAAGATTTTCTTTATGAGCTACACTTTCAGTCAACATTTTAGAACCTCACTAAAGTCCCTCAGCCATTTCACAATCCTCCAAAGTGACTGGGGAAACAAAGACAATTCAAGACAGACACTTCATTTTCATGATTCTGTCATTAAGAAATTACCTCTTCTTTTTTTGAAAAATTTATGTGGCTAGTCAGTCAGCCATATATGTATATTATTGGTTATGGCCTCATTAGGTCTATTAGTGAATGTTGAACAGACTTAGTCTGTGAAAGTCCATATAACCATTTGTGAATACTGCCCCTAAAAAATACAATCAAAACTACATTAAGATTCGTATTAAAATGCTTAGGAAATGCAGTGATTTTGGTTTCTTGCTGGCTAGAATATGCTTTTTCTCTCTATAGTTACAAAACATGAGTATTCTCCACCCTTCATGGACTATGCAGGGATTCCTTGTTATCAAAACGATAACACAGACATAGTCTTATCAATGCTAGGAGCTTTCAGATGTTTCTTTGCAGAAACATCACTTCATTGGAAATATAATTTGCCAGTCTTGCAATGTGCAGTATTTGAGAACATGAAAATTGCACGCCCCAGAATCCAAATCCCTTTTCCAAAGAATGAGTGTCACATCTCTTTTTTCTGTTTGTGTCAGGAGTGTTTCCTCATGGCCATGCTTTCACAAGTCAACCAACCATTAAATAAATCAATCTGCCTGAAATAAGTGTCGGGCTTGGATGGTTAAAATGTGGCCAGACAGACTCACAAAGTTTGCCTGTATCCGGTGTATTGTAAGAATTAGCTTAGAATTTGAATTACCTGGTAGGGACAACATAGATATCTGCTTGCTTTTGTGAAGTGGATTACACTGATTTTGGGGCTGGATGCTGGCATGGCACGGAGATGACGTGATCTAGAAAAGTGCTGCTGGTACAAAGTCAGTATCACAAAAACAGGGAACAAATCTGAGTTAACAAAGTTTCTAACAGAGAAATTTTGTATTTCTGTAGTCTGTTTGTAGTAGCCATAAAGCAAGATTTACTATAAGATCAAGCTATTGCCATGAGCAATTTTAAATGTCAATGAATCTCATGCTATGGTGCTGGAACTGCTGGCTTTTCAGCACCACTGCAGTTGTATGTACTGCTGGATACACCTGTGCCCTTAACTCCAGAGGCTGAAGTAGTAAAGAAGATGAGGTCAAAGTATTTGTTGTACTGGGGAGGGACTTGGCAGCCTGAAACAATCACATTTGTCCACTGCCCTTCTAACTGTGGAGTGCTAGCAGCCCCAAGTTTGTGTGGTTGCTCTGACTCTCACTGGGAGATTACAGAACAGGTGAATACCTATTACTAGAAATGAACTACATACTAAAAATTTCCTCAGTCTGATGTATTCCAGGCACTCAGGGAGAAGTGGAACAGATGCTGTGAAGTTAACATCCTTGGCAGTGTGGTATCAAGTCTATTCTTTATCCTTCACAGGTTTTTGACTGCCACTTCCTTCCTAATGAAGTCAAATACACCCACAATGGATGTCCAATTTTAGATGAAGACATGGTCATGCTTAGGCTGTACAGGTAAGGAGCAGCAGGAGATCACACTTCACTGCTACGAGGAGCCCAGCTGACCTCAGCAAGAGCAAGCAGTCCATTTTTTACAGTTAAAGCATGTCCTGCTGTACATGTTGTAACTATTTAAATCCAGTAGCTGCATCATTAGTCAACAAGTGACCACCTGTTTACAGAAACATTCCTCGCCATGTATTGCAGATAATGCTAATTTAATGTGTGTTATGTATTGCTTGCTCATTACAGAAAAATTATGGTTTTTCATTATGCTATGGACAACAGTACTTTCAGAGTACTGCACATTCTCTGCTGTCGTGCTGGTAGGGACAGACAGTCTCACATATACACAGCGAGTAAGCTCTTCCTTCACACAGACACCGTGCTTACAAGCATGGGGATTTGGGCAGCGGGGTCTGGATTATGGTGATTCAAGGCTTGAGCACACAAGAGAGAAAGGGGTTTAAGTAACTCAGTTTAGAAGGTGAGGACAATGCCCAAATCACAAAGCAAGATGGGATGAACCATAACTAATTTTCTTCTGTCACTTGCAGGTTTACAGACACTGAAACGTTTGTAGAAACATTCACCCTCCATGTGCAGTTACTTGAGCCAGACTGTAACATCATAAAAATGCGCTCCCATGCTTTGGAGGTCCCTGAATACCATGGTCTGTCCAGGGAGATTGACAAGAACATCCTAACCTTTGATTATGACAGGAAGATAAACCTGGATTGCACTATTTCCATAATCTCTTCGGAAACTCACCTGCCCGCTCACGGCCAGCTTGTCACCAGGAAAGTGCAGCAAGAGCAGTTTCGTGGAGATCTGCCACGGAGCTTCTTCCCCGGCACTAGTATGATGTGCTTTACTTGTTTGTATTAACATGTTCAAAGAGACACAGAAGATTAAGTCTGCAGCAGTGGGCTGTTTCAGATGTGCTGTGTAAGAGTGGGTCATCTGAAGTTCAGTGAACAGCTTGAGCTATCATGGGCGTGAAAGAGACATGAAATTTTTGTAAGGTGCAATGCAGATCACAGATCTGGGTCAATAATGCCTAGGCTGGATTCTGTTTCTGGCTCCTAGATATGTGGACCAATGTGACAGCTTTGTGAGTGCCAAGACTTGGTAGAAACAGCACAGGTAGTTGCTGGAGGCAGCACCTAACCAGGACACCAAGGGAGGATGGGGTTGGAAGATGTCATTTGAAAACAAAGTCCTGTAGGAGAAATTAAGTCAGGAACGGAGCCGTTCTCATCAGACTCTCTCTCCTTCAGGGTTACTTTAGCTACTTGGGTAGGTTCCCCATGCTGGTTTCTGCTCCAGTAACTGTTTCACTATTGCTGTTCTTGGGTTGCAGAGCACAGCCTGGGCCAAGAGTGCAGAAACGGGAGCTGTACACTGGGACTAGGAGTCATTAACAACAAGAAAATGGGCTGTGAAGAATTTCTGAGGATGGGCATTCAGTATCGACACCTTGACCCCCGCTCACCTGACACTGATTATATTCCTGTGAGGTTGGATCTCTCAGACAGCAGGAGCAAAACTCTGCACAAGGTAGATTTTTATGCAAGTTTATAATATCTCATTGTCATCTTGTGCTTTTTTCGGTTTGTTTGTTTTCTTCTGTTTTATCCCCTTCAAGTTTGAAGAGAGATGGGCATCCTTTAAGTTTTTTCAGTTCTTAGAACTTTGCCAGCTAAGCAAATGAAGGGCATTATCTCCATGCCTCTATGATTAGACCATTGTGGATACAGAGGAACACCTCTGGTTGATTATGGTCAGATATAAGTAGTTTATCACGAGAGAAAAATTAATTCTGGCATAATTCCACAATTTTTATACAGAGTGATCTGCACTGACTTCAGCATGTGCAGGAATTAATAAGTTAAGAGCTCTGTGAACATATTCAGTTAGTAATAATTAATGGCTTGTGCATGTTTCCGTCAGATAAAGTTATTTATTAAACTCACATCGAATTAAGTAAGTTGTTTCAGCCCCAAATTAAGGACACAAATAAGGCTAGTGAACCTGAAATTCATATTTATGATGTCTGAATATTTACTTTAGGTATTCTCTAATTAAAATGTTTCAATTTTTTTTTTTCAAAATAATTATTGCTTTAACATGTACCCCAATTTGCTATGTGAAGCTAAAAGAAATTGAATTAATTTTTTCGTTTTACTTTGCCTTTTTAGTTGTCTCATTTTTTCCTCCTGTAGACAGAGTATGCGTGGCTCCCTGTTCAGATTAAAGGTGCTGCTCCCAACCGAATACCCAAAGCTGCCCCAATGGCAAAGTTCATCCTGGAAGTAGATCAATTTATTTTAACCCCTATTACAACCACAACCATTGATGCTGAGGACAATGAGACTCCAAAGTCCCTGCTTGTATTCAACATTACCAAGCCACCTCCACAGGGCTTTATCACTCACCTATCTGACCACACAAAACCTGTCGGCTCCTTCACGTGGAAAGATCTCAGTGACATGCTTATTGCTTACCAGCCTCCAAATAACAGCCACACAGAGAGGAGGAATTACAAGGTAACAGTGCAGTGTTCTCCCTCACAATAGTGTGAATATTTGCTGGTTTTCACCTCTTTAAGATTAAGTAAGATGAAAATAAATGTAATCATATGTAATGGATATTTTTTCAGGAAAAAAGAGTTTTAAAACTATACGCAATGCAGGAGCAGAGGTAAAATCTTATACCACTTTCTCCTATGACACGTCAGCTTAACTATCTAACACAAAATAGATGTTTATTGCTCACTACATAAGAATTTCTTTGTACTGGAAACTTTTCAGTCCCTCTGACTGAGAAATATCTAAAGCAGATTTTTTTAAAGTAAGAGGAATAGTGAAATAAGAGTACTTGTAGATCTACCCAAGAGCCTTTGGAAAGATCAGTGGTGCCTTTTCCACACAGCCTATGTCCCTGCATGATGTTACTGATCCCTGTGACCTGTGCAGGGGTGACGTATTTAAAGTCATGAAAGATGGACCAGTTAAAGGTGAGGATTGCTATTTGGCCTTACAGCCTACCTACTGTGATAAAGGTGATTTAGGGATAACAAAAAGGGACTCCCAACAGTTCCTGCTGGGAGTAATAAAAGCATGTCACTAACACAGAGAGCACGATGCAAATGATGAATGAGATCAGGCTTCTGTCTGCAGGTTCTTGAGTAAGTTACAAAATAACTGTCTGATAAGATACTTAAGGAATTATCCAATCAAAGAAAAATGGTTGGTACTAAAGTAATAAAACCAAAGACACAGAAAATCAGAGCAAGGTAAGCTGAGGAAAGGGTTGCCTTGGAAAGCAGAGCAACACTAACAGTAAATGGCACCTGATGCTGACAAGGCTTGTCTCATTTTTTCTCTTGGCTGTCACAGGAACCTCCTTTCCCTGCTTCCATAGTGTGAGGACCAGACATCCAAAACATCTGCTCCTTGAGTGCCTCATCTCTGTTCTGCTTTCAGCATTGTTTGAGTCCAGCTTCAAGAATCTGACAGTTCTGAAGTTTGACAACTCAAGAGTTCGATTATTTTTCCTTTTTTAATTTTATTTTTTCGATACCAGTGAATATATTTTCTGTCACATCTGTTTTTGGTCCTACACCTCTTAAAAGACCAGGAAATATCTCCTCCCTTTTTATTACTACTACTCAAAAAAAGCTCTATATTAATTGCTGAGTTAACTATACCTCAATCAAAAATGAAAATTATACACGCTACAAACTAAGTTTCACATAATTCACTGGAAAGAGTGAAGAAGGCAGCTATTCAGTTTCATGCAGAACTTCATGGCTCTTTTTGGAAGCTAAATCATGTTTTGTTTATTAACATATTATCAGAAGCCTGTATGATCTCTCAGGAGAGAATGCACTATATGTGTTTGAAGTATGTTTGATTTCCAGTTTTCAATAAGCAGTTTATCTGTTTTCACAACAGGTGGAGTTTGAGGTTCATGATTTCTACTTTGAAAGGAGTTTACCAATCACTGTGCATCTTTCTATCAGAACAACAGATACAAATGCCCCTCGGGTTTCATGGAATACAGGTGAGATCTCTTATGCTGAGTTAATTTTGCCTCAGAATTAATAACATTTTGACACGCATATTTGACAAAGCTCTAAAATTCAGATTTACACCTGGAATCTAAGGATCATTAAACTGAAGGGGCATAAATCTATTTTTCCGCTATATCCATTTTGGAGGGAACATATTACAAAAACTTGAAAAGGATCTAATGTCTTAACATTAGAATGAAATGAATGAAAAATAAAGAAAAAATGGAGTTACAGGAAAACCAGGATTTATTTATATAGCATTTTCTTGTAGAATGAACTGTACATAAAAAAGTATAAATACTAAGGGCAAATATATGATGGAATAAGAATAGTGGGGTAGCATGTGGAAAAGACCAAGGCTTGCTGGTATTGTTAAAGTTGGAAGTGTGCAAAAATGAACAACTAGGAAAAGAGGGCATGATATACCACCAGACATTTAAAGCCTGGAGACCTTACAAGGTTAAGGCTAATTCAAAGAGATTTATAGTGCCTGCACTGGAAAGGGAACAGAGTCTCTCATCTAGAGTGCACTGATATTTAATCATCAAAAGGAAAAGGTATAAGATCAAACACGTCTCGAAGTTAACACCAGGGAAAGTGCAGTTTCCCTACAGTAGAAAAGGAAAGGAGCTGAGAAGAAGAGACGTAATATCTTCCAGAGAAACCTCACCTGAAATGAGTGTCTGAGTAAAATGAAGAAACACAGTCTTCTGTCAAGAAGATCAACATACATTTTTAAATGCAGACTCACTAAAGAAGCTAAATGCCCGGTTTCAGACATTGTGAGATTTCAAGTGCAATGCTCCTGTTGGTGCAAATGTCCAGAAGTGTGCCTCATTAGATAACTGGAAACCAGATGTCAAGGAAACTTTCCTGCCTGACCTTTCAGACGCCCTTGTCTGTGAGCCACACTTGCACCACACAAGATTTTCACTGCTGGGACTGAAGCCCCCTCACAGCAGGTGGCTCCAGTGACCTGATGGATGTCCCACTTGACTTCCTACACTCACCACACGCACGCTATCAGATAACTTTCTGTTACTGGCTCAGTCCTGGATCTCCCATATTGAAATCCTAGATCTCTGTTTCCTCATGTAATTTAACTGTGGTGCAGCAACGCAAAACCAGCTCAAACTTGGTGTCTCCAGGGAGGGACCCTGACTTTTATACCCCCATAGTCTGTGTGTACTTGTTCCAGTGGTGATATTTGTTCTTGTTGCACATCAGGTCCTGCAGTCTCTGGGTGACCAGCCACACCCCGTGCCCTTTCTTTAGACAAAGGGTCCTTGCCCATTCTTGGTTCTTTGCCTGGGGCTCCAGGTATTTCCTCCCACCCAGGGCAAAATGTGCAGCTTGCACATGAAGCTACCTAAACTAAGCATATTCTGCAACATCAGAATTCATTATTTCTCTGAAAAAGATTCCTTAAAGACAGTGAACTAATTCAAGTATGTAAGAAGCTGTTATCAGACTTCTGGGTGGCGTTAGAATAATAACATTATAGAAGTATTAAGGTTGAAAAAGACATCCAAAATTATCAAGTCTAACCTTCATCTGAATACCACCATGCCCGCTAAATATATTGTGAAGTGCAGTGTCTTGTTTTTTTGAACACTTCCAGGGATGGTGATTCCACCACTGCTCTGTGGAGTTTGTTCCAAAGTTAAATCACCCTTTCAGTGAAGAAATTTTTCCTGATATCCAATCTAAACCTCCACTGGAATGCCGTTCACACGTAGTTATGTAGTTAGAATTAAATATTCTGGGGTTTTTTCCTGGTTGGAAACACCTTTAGAAGCGTTAAACGCTGACAGCGATGTAACTCTCTGCTCTTTCCAGGCCTCAACCTCCTAGAGGGGCAATCCCGACCCATCACATGGCAGCACTTCCAAATTGTAGACAATGATGACATCCAAAATGTTCGCTTGGTCACGGTGGACGGCTTACAGCATGGGCGGCTGTCAGTGAGAGGTAGGTCATTTCAACTCCAGAAAAAAATATCCTGGAAAAATCTCCTGTGTGATTAAACAACAGCTCTGCTCCCTCTGCTGACCACCTTCCCCTGCTACAACCGTGCTAGGCATGGGTATTAAAACAGGAATGTTCAAAAATTCGGTATTTAAACTTTTACTTTCCTAATGTACATTTACATTCCAAAGGTGAAATTTAAAGAAGTCAGATATGCTTTCATTGAGAAGCATGTGAAGAAACACAGTCAATAAATTTTCTTACATTTTGTCAATAGTTCTTATATTTTTGCTTGCAGATGTTGAGGAAAGCCAAGTGATTTTGGTTTGCTGGCAAATACAGACAACATTCGGATATGGTTGTTACTGGCAGCTTCAAGGTTTATTTCAAAAAGTGGAAATTAAATTAGACTTCAAACTCATTAGCCTTCTGCATTATCAATATTACCAGTTTTGCTCTGCAGTGCATGAGTTGCCACACTGCTTGGGAAAAAGTTTATGTAATAGAAGTCACTCTGGTCTTGGCAGGGTGGGAACAAGTTGCCACTATCAGTGATGAGGTTTTTGACAGTTGAATGTGTTCATGTAAAATGCATAACCTAAAGACACAAACCAACTATTTAAAGAAACAGGAAAGGCGGTGTTTTGAATACAGCAAACATAGAAACTATTCAGAAGTAAATTTAAATTCAGGAAACCGCTGCCAAGTAGTCCAGTGTCTGAAAGACCATCCTCCTGCAAAGCTACAGACAGGAACTGTGCGGTGTCAGCAGTGCTAGGTGGGCTCAGCCCCAGAGACAGTGTCAGGGGACTGTGCAGCCAGCCATGGCCCATCTCCCAGTGGCACTCCTGTGCTTGCAGACTGAGTCTGAGGGTTTCTCAGACTACCATGCACCAGCCAGAAGTGTATATTTCACCTCCAGTGGCTGCTCCTTATTGTCTTTTATCTGTCTGCATAGGTACATTTCAAGGAAAACATCACCACAATTTTTGGCAATTGACTTTTTTTTGTGAAACCTTAGAGAAATGCCTGGCTTCTTTTCTTGGTGGCCCTGGGGATATAATACGTTTTAGCGCCAGCTTGCAGTTCTTGAATCCTGTAACTTGCCTGAATATTTGTCCGTATGCACAACACTACTAGTGAAACAGAGGTAAAAAATTGTCTTATTACAGGCAATCACCTCAACACACCAAAATCCCCACTTCATTATATTTCACTTGCAATGAAATCCTGAGCTTTAATTATAAGGTCCATTTTCTTTGATGCTAAAAATGCATGTAAAATGTCCTGATAAGAAAGTAGAGGTTGAAATTAAAGTGGAAACAATTGCAATTAAAAATCCTTGATGTCTCCAGTTACCTTTAATGACATTTGGAGGATTTTCTCTGCTATCACAGTTGCAAATTCTGCATTCTTATTAACTATTCCAATTCCTACAAACTTGTTTTTGGTAGGTGAGGTTACATTTGACTTTTCTAGTTAGAAATACGTTGCTAATTTCTCTCCCTCAATAATCTTCGTATCAGTGGAAAGATTATTTTCTGGGATGAACCATATATTTTTGATGTGTTTTCTTCCACTCTTTTGACAGGAGGGAGAGGATTCATGTTCACAGTCTCTGACATTCAGGCTGGAGTTGTTCACTACCATCATGACGACAGTGATTCTACTAAGGACTTTGTGGTATTTAGAATTTTTGATGGCCCCCACAGTATTCGCCATAAGTTTCCAATAAATATCCTCCCTAAAGATGACAGCCCTCCATTTCTGATCAGCAATGTGGTCATTGAAGTTCATGAGGGACAGACGATCCTGATTCAGGGCTCCATGCTTCATGCTTCAGACATGGATTCCAGTGATGATTACATACTATTCAATATTACCAAGCCATCACAGGCTGGAGAAATCATGAAGAAACCAGGACCAAACTTGATAGGTAATGAAATACATCCATAAAAGGACACTTTTTTTTATCCCTTCCTTTTTAAAACACATTAAATATTATAGTCAGACGTCTTATTTTGGCTCAGGACGAATAATGACCAATTTGGACTTCTTTCATTATAGTGTAAAACCCCATCACTAATTAATGTTGGTCTCTGCCCTAGGATAACTGTACCTGTGTACACAATTTATCCTGTAATTCTTCCACTCTGAGTCTATTTTCCTACAGTACTTTTCTCTGGAAAAAATGTCAGGCTAGTCAGGAGTTAGTTCAGATGAAAGGATCTGTGACAAATTCAGAGCTAATACATGATGCTAATTACACTAAATTATGAGAAAGCTCCCCTTCCATGTTACAACCCAGAAATTCCTGTGCTAGGCCGCAGAGACTGCTAGTCCTGCAAATCCTCTTCTGACTTCTGAACAGGGCTTCCAGCCTGTTTACTGTGTTGCTTCATTTTTTGAATGATTTTTAAGTGTCACAGAAAAGAAGTTGTTGGTGATCTTCAGAGAATGTGGAAGACAATGAGACAACATTTCAAAGGACTTGCTCCAGTAAGGGTGAAAAAGAAGATGTTATACTTCCCCAGTTAATTGCACAACTAATGCATAACTTTAATGTAGTATTAAAATCAAGGAGTGTTCAACAGAAGATATATTCTTCAATTCAACAGGGTATTCTGTCAGCAGCTTTCTTCAGAGGGATCTGTTTAATGGAATAATTTATTATCATCATTTGGGAGGAGAAGTATTTGAAGATTCCCTTGAGTTTGTGCTATGTGATAGCCATGACCCTCCAAACCTCTCAGAGCCACAGGTATGAAGCAGAAGCATCTTTGCAGTCTCCTGAATTTTTTCTTCAAATGGCTGATATCTTACATGTTCTGACCAGCTTTCAAATAAAACTGGTATAGGTTTTTTCTGATGACAGTCACCACCACAAAAAGTGTTCTTCAAGGCTATTTCTTATTTTTGCTTTCAATTGGGTAATTCTCTCCCTGGCTGAATCAAGACAAGTTCATTGAAAAGACTTTTTCCTATACTATAAAATGAAATGTTGAAAGCAAATTGTATTTGGAGACAGTACAAACAAATTAAACAACCCTCCTGAAGTCAACTGAGAATAGACTATTTTATTCACCCAAGAGTCCAACATACTGAATTTAATTTTGCATTTAATTTAAAGGGAAATCTCTAACATTCAAAAGCTTTGCATTTAATTGCTTTATACCTCCATTACTCACGTGCTGATGGTATGGCATGACAGCCACATCCTGTATCTCATATTCCAGTGATCCACTTACTTCTGTGTGCATGTTGGTAAACAGCTACTTGGGACACTCTCTTACTGAGAGGAGTGGCTGACTAGTCTACTGTCTCCCAATTTCAGGTGATGATGGTGCACATTATCCCTGTGGATGATCAGCTACCCAGAGAAGCTCCAGGAGTGACCCGTCACCTGGTTGTTAAGGAGACTGAGATTTCTCACCTAACTAAGAAACATCTCCACTTCATAGATGTGGAAGAGCAAGACAGAGAGCTCACGTACACCGTAACCACTTCCCCATTTTTCTCTTGCGCCCATGGGTAGGTGCAACCTGACATACCTTTCAGCTGGGACAGGGGAATAACCCATGTAGCAGGAGCAGGCTCAGTGGCAGTAACATGCTTGTGCTGCAAGTTCTTTGCCTGTTTGTTGAAAGTGCAGGTGACAATAGCTGGATGCAGCTCTCCTGTTGATGGTTAAGGGTAAACTAGAGCCTGAAGCAACAGAGTAAATACACAGAGTAATAAAAAATAGGTAATGCATAGTTTAACAAGAAATAAGAAGCAGGAAATAATGTGAAATAGTTTCTTTCCTTTTGTTGGATATACATTTTACACTGACTTGTGGGATCCTGTCCAGCCTCAAGCACAAGTCACAGCACCTCTCCTAACTGTTGGAATGGGGCTGACCTGTGCCTGCCCCAGACTGAGAAGAGGAGGTGCTGCAGCTTTTTCAAGAATATGTATCAGGCACTCCTGGTTGTGGACTAGGAAGCTGTGGAGCAGAAAACAGGCAAAACAGGCAGTGGGAGCAAGGGAGGTATGGAATGAATGGGTGTAGTAGCAGTTTACATCACCATTGCTGTAATCTCATTACAGCATCAGCAACAATTTGCTAAATGAAAAGTTTTAAATCCAGACATTGTATGGTTTAAGCTGAAGATCAACCAACACTTTCAATTTTGATGTCAAGCAGCAAAGGATCAGTATGCAACTGGGGGAGAAAGTTGTCAAATAGTCAGTTGTCAAATAATCAGTCAAATAGCCACATGGTTACCCAGTTTGCCTGTTACTGCTATTGGAAAGCTGGGTTGCTGGAAACTGGTTAATTTCAGATTTTATAAGATGCATGAAACTAGAAATAATTAATTTTTCTACTTACAGATAAATGCAGGTGTACAAGTAATGAGGATGTGATGGACTAGACTTGCAGGTGGTGTAAAAGGTATCTGGGGTGTGTAGAGACACACTTGCAGCAACTCCAGAGCTTGCTTATAAGCTATGAGATGATTTTTTGTGATCATCCTGAACATATTTCTTTTGGTCAGCTTTCTGTGGTAATGTTTAAATGGATAACAAGGATGGAAGAAAGGAAAATGTTTTTCCTTTCAATGCAGTTGGAAGTGCGAAGATAATTTGAAATGCAAGATTGAGCTACATGGCTATTTTTCTTGTTCTTTGGTATTGCTAGCCAAGATGTGACATACATATTTTTATGTAGCTACTCAGATGCTGGGAAGCTGTTTATGGTGGACACCATCCCCAAACTGGTCAAGGATCCTGCTGCTCTTGCACTGCGGTCATTTACTCAGGTTTGTTATGTTACCAGATACCATAATGAGTACTAAACAATTTTCAAAAGTTACAAGTATCCAGCTTTTATTTGACTGGAAAACAAGAGGTGAAAACTGAGAAGCAGTACTATCACAAGCTCTGCTTAAGAAACTCAAAACTCTGCCATTCCAATACCAGTTTTTAAAACAAATTTCTATCATGCTTCAGTTTTTCAATATGTAAACACAACTGTCCTAAAACCAGCAGCGGCTACAGTTGCTTGGGTAGTCTGAATTGGGCTTCTCATGATGTAAGAGGAAGGAAAAAGTACACAAAATGTGGAAATGAGACCTTGAACAGTTTCCATCTTCTTCTCAGTGTCTCCACCAGTGGATGTACTAGAGGATGGAACAGGCTGGAACAGACTTTTTTGTAGTTCAGTTTTCATGCTTTTGTAGTTTGACAAATAAGAATTACTAAAGTGTCCTGTTTCATGTCCTGCTGTGTGGTTAAAGTTGCAGTACCATAATGACAGCTCTGAGCCTACATATCCTAATGTGTGACTAATATGGGTATCTGGATGCAAGATTTTGATGTTTCTATCAAAAACATCAAAAAAAAAAAACCCCAACCATGGCCTGTCCTTGCCATGGAACACAGTAACATGCAGTTACTATCCACACTGATGAGGGCAAATTCAGCTGCTGTGGGAGATGTTAGCTTTTATGACCTGTTTATTTTAAAGTCACAGCTTGAAAAGGTCCTTGGACCAGCATTTCTATCCATCTAGAAGGTCAGGCCATCAACTCTGTTACCACTTGTAAACCATACCTGCATTTTTTGCTACAGGTTTGAGTATTTGAACCTGTACTCACCTAATTTGTAGCTAAAGATGCATTTAATCAGGGTACGGCTAGTACCTAAAGAGTACGTGCAAAATTTCTGAAATTTATTTTGATGGCTGGATAACACCTAAACAGGGGATTAGAAAACTCCCTAATGTCATGGATTATCTCCTCTTACACACACCCCTCTTCTCTTTTTGTAGCATGCTGTGAACTATATGAAAGTTGCTTACATGCCACCCCTGAAGGACATCGGACCTGAACCTCAGCAAGTCCAGTTTATTTTTTCGGTCAGCAATCAGCATGGAGGCACTTTGTATGGGATCTGCTTCAATATTACAATTCTTCCTGTGGACAATCAAGCCCCAGAGGTAGGGTGGTGGTGAAAGTGAGAAAAAAGGACTTGTAAATTGCTTTGTGTAGAAACAGAAATGCAGAGAAATATTTTGATTTTACAGAGATAAAAAATAAATTTTCATGGGATCATGGTTTCAGTGTCTCGTACATGGCATGCATTGGGATCAAAGTAGAAGGTGAAGTCTGCTGAGTGTGCAATGTGATTTTTTGTGCTAAGTAAGCTGAGGACTACCTTTGGCATCTATGTATCTGTTCAAAAACATGTATGTTGCAAAACTGGTTAGAAAAACTGCATTCCTGTATTTCATGTTGCTTATTGCCTATGGACGTCAGAAGCCTCCATGAATGGGATGAGAACTAGGATGCACATATTAGAGCCCATTGTTGCTAATTTCCTTAGGTTTTTCTAACACAGCAGAAAAGAGTATATCCTTTGGCATTTTGTTTTTTAAGGTGTCACACATCCTTATAGCAGAGCAAATGGGAATAACCCTGTTTGGTGTGTGTTTGGAGGTGCAGCAGCAAAGAGACCTCAGCAGGTTTCTCATCCCTGCAGGTTTTTACAACCCATTTGAGAGTGGAAGAGGGTGGTGTGACTCCTGTTACAGAGGGACACATTCTCATCTCTGACGCAGACACGAAGCGAGAGCATCTCTTCCTGCTCCTGCAGAGGCAGCCGCAGCACGGGGTGGTGGAGCTGGATGGCATTCCCATGAATGGAGGCGACAGGCTCTCCTGTGAGGACTTGCGTACCCTGGCAGCCAGGTTAGAAGAGTGGTGGCTGTCTTTTGTGGGGGCCGAGGCTCTCAGTTGAATGAGCTAAAGCTTGAAGTGGTGCAGGGTGCAGAGGCTAGCAATGTTCACCATCGCTCTGGCAGAGCTGCTCCAGGACAAGATTGCTGGCTGAGCCTGGGGATTGCAATGTCGCCGTGAAATGAGCTGTTGTGTGGCCAGGAAATGGGAGTTAACAGCCATGCCTGCTGTAGATAGGTTTCTCTATAAAGCACTGCCCCATGCTGGTGAGGAGACAAACTCTGTATGCAGCCGTGCAGTTCCTGTGAAGAAGGCACTGGTGGCCAGCTTTTTCCTTTAAAGGAGTTGTGTTTTTACTAAGCTTGGTTAGTTTACAAGAAAACTTTTGTTAACACTCATAATTGCGGAGATGAAAATTTTGTTTCTTAATTTGTGGCAAGAACAAGACACCACACATGCATGCAGAGTTAGAGCTCCTTGGCTCTATTTCCGTCTGTTAGAAAGCGGGCACTTACCACAGCGGTGACATACATGTTTGGTAAACACCTCACAAGCACACACAACATAGATGACAAAGCCTTAGAGAAACCTTGTTCCCGACTGATGAATGGTTTACCTTGGGGGTTTTCTTCTTGTAGGAGACCCCAAAAGCCCTTTGGAGAAACTCTGATCCAGAATCCACAGTGTTAGGTGGATATCCTTACACAGGGAGCAGCCTTTTGTACTGGGAGGGACATACACTGTAGGGCATGACCAGAAAGCATGGATTCTTTTTATCTGTGAAAAATTTGTGTAGCTCTATAATCTTTTTTTCACAGATATCGTCATGATGGCTCTGAGACTCTCACTGATGATGTTTTCTTTGCAGCCACAGATGGCATCCATTTTGTAGAGTTCATCCTGCAGGTCAAGGTCAGTGTGTTGTGTGTTTCTGAGAGTAATTGTCTGGGTAGAGGCAAAGGGTTCAAAGCTTGCATTACATTGAAAACTGTAAGATAATGGATCTGTTAGGCTTCCATTCAACCCTAGGTTTCAGGTTCATGTGGCAGATTTGAGAGGAGTTTTGACTTGCACTTTGTACTTAAACTATAATTATCTAGTTTGGTTTACTTACATCTTTTTATTTTTAATTCAGCTGGTTTCTTTTTGTTGATAGAGAAAGTTCAATGTACTCTGGCACCATACTCATACTTTGAGCTGCAAAGCCGTGTATTGAAACAACTGGCTTCCACTGAAATTAACAATAAGAAAATCTTGAATTATTTTTCTGATTAGGTGTTGCCTGTGAATGATGAGCTACCTGCTATGCAAAGAGGCCTTGTTCCTGTGCTCCACTGCCTGGAGGGTGAAGAAGTGGTTCTCTCCTCAGAGTACATTTATGCCACAGATGCAGACAGCGATGACATGGAACTGATGTTCATGCTGGCCCGCCAGCCCTGCCACGGGGTAGTGAGGAAAGCTGGCATTGTTGTGGATCGTTTCTCCCAAGCTGATGTCGTTGCTGGTTTAGTCACATACAAGCACACTAGTAAGTGAGCTAAGGACAGAATTAGATAGGAAGGTGGTCAGTCATGCATTAGTAAAAAAATCTTAACCTGAATCCATGCCTTTGCAGAAGTCCAGTAGGAACTTCTGAGAAAGCACGTGTTGTGACTAGGGAAGTAAACTGGCTTTAAAAAAGAGAGCTGAGGATAGACAACTACTAAATGTTTTAATAAGTTCTCCAAATCCCTGCTTGAACTGAAAATTGTATTCGAACAAGTACATGAAAGCATCAGAATCCTGGAGGAACTCGTCCACTGTTGCTGACAAAATATCTTGGGCTTTTTTGACAAAATTTTTATTAAATTAGGTACAAACTAGAGTATTTTTATGTGTTTCATGACAGTAAAAAAACCCTATGGTACTTCTTGCTTGCCTCTCCAATCTAGAAGGGTATCTACTTTTGGACAGTTCACCGTCTTTCCATACCACAAGATAAAGGAAGTTCTGATTTTCATAATGAGAAACACAATGTTAAAAAGATGTTATTTTGTGGTTTTATTGTTAGTACTTTTTTTTTTTTTTTTTTTAATTACTGGCAGAAATCAAGGGCTGGTTAACCCCCTTTCTACCTTAATTTTATCCTTTCATTGGAATTAAAGGGGGTCTCTTTCTACATCTCTGGATGACAACTTTAGTCTTTTTGTTTCCCCAAAGGTTCTGCTTTTCTGTTTAATTATTCTGTAATTTTGTGTTAGCATGGAGAATAGATGTGATATTTCCAAGCTTGGCACTGTCTAAAATGAACACCTGGTATTTCAAAAAGAAGTACTTAATTGTGGCCACCAACAACAAACTTTTCTTCTACATCCTAAAGATATCACAAACCTTATTTCAATGGCAATATTTTGCGGGGGCAATGCAGTTTTACCTTCAAGGGTGTAGTGTTTCTGTTTTTCATTCCCAAATTTCTACACATTAATTGTGCTGCCAGTAGGTGTTGCAGGAGAGTCTGGGAGTCACTGCCTTTCCTTTGCAGGCAGCTTATTAACAACATCGTGCAGCAGCGCAAGACACGGGCTGCCAGAAGTGCTGACAGCTGGAATACTCAGAGTCACAGATGTTTCTTGCAAGGTGTGGCAGTTCCCAGTCCTGTATCAGCCCCCATTTTAAATGTGATTGCATATAGGCATAATACACAGTGCAGTAATAAAGTACAGCAGTAAAGTGCAGCCCTTGTTATAGTCCATTTTGTAAGGATAAGAAGCATATAGGAATACATGCATTACTTGCTACATAAAAAAGTTTTCTTTTAGAAGAGCATGGATATTACCATTTGTCACGGAGGAACATACATATAAAATAAAGATTTTCCTACATTCCTTGAGAAGGAGTGCAGAAAAAACACTTTTTCTGCACAGTAGACATTTTGTACATACCTTAGTGCACAAAGAACAGAATCTTGAGGACTATTAGCCGTTTTATTACAATGTAATGTAATGTCATAACGTTGCAATTATAACATTATAACTATTATAACAATACTAACACTCTTTTCTACACACTCTTATTATAGCACAGAAGTGAGATGGTTAAAATGAATTATACAACAAACCAAATCTCTAACCAATCAGCACCCCCCGCAGCCAGAATTAAGAATCCCAGTAATTTTGCTGCTGCTGCTTTCTTTTTCTTCAGACTTGATACTGAAGGCTGTCCTTGCAGGATAAAAACTAGTCTTCATGAAGTTTCGGTAAACTTAAAAATTTCTTCTGAACTGCAATATTTTTTCCCAGGTGGGGAGATTGGCCTGGCTCCTTCCATTGAGATCTTAACCTTAATTGTCTCTGATGGTGAGGCTGGCCCAGATGTGAAAGACTGCTGTTACGATGGACCTCCTCCTCCTCCAGTTTCACGTCGTGATCCATTTCCTCTCTATGACCTTAACATCACCATACTTCCAGTGGACAACCAGCCTCCATCAATTGCAACCGGTGAAAGCTTCCTCTCGCTATAGCGGTATAACATGGGCTACACAGTACTGCAATGGCTAAAGACCCAGGGTGGTTTTATTGTTTGATTTTTAGCACTAGAAATATTTAGTTGAGATCAGCATAGAAAAGTTTTGGATCAGAATTTCCATCAGTTTTATTTTCTTTTGCTAGTACAAAACAAACGAATTTTTCCAACGCAAACACCCAATCCAGCTGCCAGTGCAAGTACGGCCTGTTGCTCTTCAGCTGCATGTTTAGAGCATGTGGTTATAGATGAGAGTGCTCAGATCTGCTCCCTGCCATCTCTACATGCCCATTGCTGCATATGTAAGATATGTCTAGGTAAAAGTGATCAGTATCTTGTCCCTGAACTGAACTTACAGCCCAGCAGATGTCAGGTTTATACAGTGCAAAAGCATAAAGATAAATATAGATATTTATTTACCTTTGTGTGTAGAGTGTAAAACAGAAATTTGGACCTTACATGAAGGGAGAGAACCATTGCTACCTATGTTACCTATATTTAATTCTTTTAGCAAATAAAGACAAAGGCTATACATTAATAGATGTGAACCTACATTTTCACAAGTATTCTTCAGAATCTAAAAAGCTCAGTTAAAATGGAACTAGAGTTGGTAATGCACATCTAATCCAACTGCAGCCCATTGTGTGAAATTTCCATTGATTTCCTGGGCTTTTGATGTGGCCTGCGGTATACATATTAAAGTATGTTTTCCATATGCTAGTGTCTTTCAGTGTCATTTGTTTTTAAGTATCAGGTGTATATACTTTGTATCTCAGAGAATATTTAAGCATATGTATGATTAGTTTTGTAATTTGCAGGCACTCACCCAAGTAATGTTCTCGAAATGAAGCATTGTCCCAGCAGGGAAATTAAACAGTGATGCATGAAAAATTGTTCATTATGAGCAATTCTTAACAGCTCTTATGTAATTAATGCTCTGACAAACAGAGGTAACAACTGGTTTTGAGCAGTATATAAACCTTACCTAATAAACTACCAGCAAAATAATTTCATGACCCCCTTCTTCTCTACTTCTGTGATGGCAAAAACAGAGATGTTGCTGAAAGCAGAGAAGGAAACATTAAAACACAACCCCTCAGTAATTCAGTATTTGTTGTATTTCCCCCCTTAGTTATTATTTCCATTCTTATTAACAAAAACCACAGTAAAGTGAGCTTCTCACCAATAATGCTTAATGTATTTTCTGTGTGTAGGTGCAAGCTTTGTGGTGGAGGAGGGCTCCTCAGCAGCCCTTACTATCAATCATTTATTTGCCACTGATGCTGACACCTCTGCAGATGACTTAGAGTTTGTGTTGGTTTCTCCTCCCCAGTTTGGTTACATCGAAAATATACTGCCTTCTCCGGGGTTTGAGAAGAGCAACATTGGAATAAGCATAGGTAAGTCTTAATAACTTATGATAATCAAGCAGATGAAATACAGGGGGCTTGTGGAGGGCTCTGCAGTGGGCTCTGGTGGTGCAGATGCAGGTGTGGGCATTAATATGGGCTTATTGAGGAACACAGACGCTGGCAAATGAAGAGTGGTGGGACTTTGCAGGAGGAGCTCAAAGGGAGACCGAAGGCCTGCAAATAAGAAGAATAGGCACTTGAAGTAAACAAGGCAATCCTTGTTTTAGGCATTCCAGCTGCAATCTATTAGACATTAATCTGCTCTCCCTGCCTTCCTCTTCAGTCACCCAAGAAAGGCTCCAGCATCCCTTCACCTACACATCTATCAGTTAAATGCAGTAGCCTGGGTCCCACATTAGTTTCCAAGGCAAAGTTATAAAGGTGATAGAAATGCTGTTTGACTTAGACGGTGACTTCCCTTGTCCCCTTTCAAACTATGTAAGGCAGTTTCACCCTCAGAACAGACTGTGACATGCCTTGCAACGCTACCAGCTTCTACCAGCATCTCCAGCTGGAAACCTGCAATCACTGAATCTTTAAGTTCTCATTTTCATGGTCTGTCAGTCAAATAACAGTGTAATTAGAATCATATAACCATAGAATCATTTAGCTTGGAAAAAAACATCAAGTCCAGCCATTAACCTAGCACTACCAAGTAATCTCGGACCTCAGACATTTTCCTACTTGTTATCTGAGGTAGTTTTATGAAGGCTCAGTTTTGCAGACTGAACTGAAAAGTGTGAAGCTTCAGAATCCCACTAGAAGCAGAATGTTGCATTTATTTACAGGGGAAGGGCTTGTGTCCTGCAGTAACATGTGCAGTGTAACTCTTATGGTCAAAAAATGACAGAGAACTTTAATAATTCAATTTATTTATTCGTTGGAAAAAGACACAGTTTCAATTTTTTTTTTAATGATGTATAAGACTAGAAGGCATGAAAATATTGTGCTAACTCATTTTCTCTTTAAAATCCATAGGTTCATTTCAGCTGAAGCACCTGAAAGCCATGAATATAAACTATGTTCAAGCTAGGCACACGCGAATGGAGCCAAGAGCAGACAAGTTTGTACTTTATGTCACTGATGGGCTGCATCGCTCAGCAGAGACTCCATTTTTTGTGCTAATCAGCCCAGCCAATGACGAAGTTCCAGAATTCATAGCCAGGAATATCACTGTAAGGAAATAAGCAAAATGCCTGTCATAGAACTACTTTAACCAGACACCACTCTCTAATATGAATAAGATCATCGTCCTGATACATGTTGCTCTGCATGTTTCCCTTACTTTGTGTAGTTCAGCCTACTTCAGGAAACAGCCCAGTGGAATCCCATGTAAAGCTGTAAGACAGAGCTTCAGTGGGATAGGAGTAGTGCATAGCTCTTGGAAATTTGCAGTTAGGCAAAAAGAAATGCTCAAATCTTTAAATAAATAAGTCCTCTAGAAAGCAGAGAGACCTTTAGGCTTCGTCTGCATTCTCAGGAGCTTTCACAAATTTTTTATAGAGCATTTTTTATATTTCTGGCATAGCTTCTCCCCTCTCTGCAGACTGTTTTTAATATAAGTAACTCTGTGAGCACAGAGAGAGTGTAAACTTACTCTTAATGTAAAGTAAAAATTGCATGTATAAATTTATATGCATCCATATTCTCAGATACCTTTATGTATTTAAAGGCTTTCTCCTTTGTGCATTTCTGAGCACTAGATTTGGCGTTGTCTTAGTTAACATATTTTCTATTAATCTGGGCAAATATGAACTCCTTGACTTCTCTCTTCATCACTGTAACCATTTACTTTCTCTGTGTGTCTTAAACTGGTCGAAATCAGCAGCTGGTTAAAAAGCTGCCGGGAAAAGGGTGGAGGAATCAAGAGATACACTTGTACACAAAAATACCCTACTCATGAAACCATGCTAGAATTCTATTATTTCCTTTTATGTAAAAGAAGTGGATGTCTTTTCTTTCACGTTCAGGTTCAAGAAGGGGAGATGAAAGAGCTGGATCTGTCTGTTATCAATGTGGTTGATCTGGATGTGCCTCCAGACCCTCTGGTATTTGGGGTTGTGCAGAGGCCCTTGTACGGGTTCCTTATTAGCGCTGTTCACGGCAGTGATGTTCTACACTATAAAGACTTAATTAACCGTGATCACCACAGCCACGGGTTGCTTGTTCATGACTTTTCCATGGAGCTACTGAAGAATGGTAGGTGCTGCACTCTTCTGACATTGGTCTTTCATTCCTTTAAGGAGGGAAGTGGCACACTCAAGAAATCTTCATCATTTATTTATTCACTTGCCTTACGTTTATTTTCAAGACAATGTTTAGGAATGGAAGTTGTCCTGTTTAATGCTATTAATGTCTACTGATTTTAGGAACTGTCAATAAAATCATCCTGACAGACCTCTGTATCAAAAAGGGTTGTAATATGAGCAGGAAAATTATCTGCCCTGAAAAAAAATAAAGGGAATAATGTAACATAACGTAACATCATCAAACAGATTTGCAAATGTTTTACAGCACCTAGAATAGAGAGACAACAAGACTGATTCAAAAGCACATTAACTGATCATGGCGTTTAAGTATTTCTTCAAGTGATCACAGAATCATAGAACATTTTGGGTTGCAAGGGACATTTAGGGGTCAACTAGTCCACCTCCCCTGCCATGGGCAGGGACAACTTCCACTGGACCAAGCTGCCAAAAGCCCCATTCAACCTGACCTTGAACACTTCCAGGGATCCACAAGCACTGTGGAAAAATTGTTCCAGTGTCTCACCACCCTTACTGTAAAACCTTTTGTCCTTATGTCCAGCTAAACCTACTCCTGCCCCTTGTTATGTCACTACAGGCATTGGTAAAAAGTTTCTCTCTATCTTTACTATAAACCTCTTTTTAGACATTGAAAGGCTGCAATATGCCTTCACATGTCTAGCAATAAAAGTACAAATTGGGACTCTACAGCTTAGCATGATCAGTCAGCCTGCTTTAAAGCAGCAAATCTATTTCAACGAAAAAGTGTATTTAACACCGCCAAGATTATGGTGGATTCTTCTTGACTGTGGCTATTCAGTGAAACATGGAATCTATCAATATAAAGAGGAACATGAATTCAAAACTGTCACTCAAATTTCACTTCAGTCTTTAAAATCTGAGGAAAGATTTTTTATCTCTCTGCCTGTCTAAAATGAACCTCCAGAAATACCAGGTGTCCACCCCAAGTTCTTCTGCCTTCCAAAGAATTGGTTTTGACTCTCTTGGCTTTTTCCTTTTGTTATCCACAGTGATGAGCAAGCCACCTTCAGCCCAGAACTTCTGATTGTCCATGGTCATAGATACAAGGCCAGATGTCCTTCCAAAGGCTTATTCAAAGTTCGCTGAGGATTATTTAAAGCACAGAAAAGTACTGCCTGGCAGTGTCACCCTCTCTATGCTCTCCATCAAAGTGATATGGAATGAGGAGAGGAGAAGAAATGTACTTTTCTCAGATTGACAGAGACCCCTTTCTTGGACTTAGGTCAGGCTGGTGACCTTGAGTCAACAGTATGTTAGATCAGTGAAGAGGAGTGGCTCACCAAACTCATCTTCTGATGAGTTCTGTGCTCATCTAAGGCACATTTACTATGGTTACCCTATCATATGGCAGGGGGAGATGGAAGAAAGGTGATTGAAGCAGCGTGAAATGATGTGAGGGATTTTGCAGGAGTCAGATGACACTGGTCTTTCCATTTCTCTCTCCCATTCTCCCTCTCCCTCTCTTTCTCTCTTATTTTTCTCCCGCTTCCTGCCTCGCATAGGAATGAAGCTGATGTACATGCATGACAACTCTGAAAACCTCGCTGACAGCTTTAAAATTCAGCTATCAGATGGAAAACATAAAGTCCTCAGAACCATTTCAGTAAAGGTCATTCCAGTTAATGATGAGAAACCAGTGCTGAGCAAGTAAGTCACATGTTCCTGTTTGACAGTGGGATGTGTTCAGAAAAAATGATGGAAAAGTGAACAAAACATCAAATCATAGAATCATACAATCGTTAAGGTTGGAAAATGCCTTTGAGATCATCAAGTCCAACCACCAACCTAGCATCCCACGATGTTCACCATTAAACCATGTCCTTGGTGTCTGATGCAAAGAGCAAGCCATAACTAGCAACAGACTAATGTCAGATGTTTCTATGTAGGTCTCTATCAGCCTGTTTACGAAAAAATTTACTTAAGGAAGAGCATGCTTAGTGATGCTCTATATTAAGTGAACAGAGTAGAAATAAAAGTATGTGGGGAAACATGCTTGTTGGGTCTTTCACAAGTTGCTTCAAGGTATTTGCCAGGTGTTGCACCTCTGCTGAGTAAAAAAAGGGGGTACTGTTTTCCCCTTCCCTGAGACAAAACCTGCCTAAAACACCTCTCTGAAAGCAGCTCTGGATTTTGGCATAAGAGAAACCACAAGGCTGAAGCAGGGGAAGAACTTTCAGATTATAATTCTCTTCTTTAATATTCTAAAACTCTTTCTCAGCCATAATTCAGCTTCTGAAAAGGTACACACTAACTTCCCTTACTCTTCAAAGCTAGGAGCTGTAAATGAATTAGACATGATTAGAAATTGCCTGGCAGACCATTTATAGATAGGCAACTGACTGCAAGAGAGCCAAACCTCCTCGACATTTTAAAAAGGAGCTCATCCCTTGGGATCTCCAACTGATGACTTGTAACGGAGCATCAGGACCTCCATACTTGTGACTGTTTTCCAGCCCTAGACAGGCAGATTGGAAGCTAAGAGCCCAAAGGTTTTGGAAGTATAGCTCTGAACCTCTAAAGTTTGCATTTCAGACTCACAACCTGTTAAGCAGACTGCCACTGAAGAGGGAATTTCTGATCCCTCAGGGTATTTGGCCTACTTTCAGGTCAGACTTACATTGCCCATTGCAAAGAATTTTTAATGTTTTTTTTTTTTAACCAGGTAGCGATTTCTGCAATAACAAATGCTAGTTTCTTAGTTAAAAGATTCTCAATGACTACATAATGTTAACATGAGAGAATGTAAATTTTTAGTTAGAATAAAGAGTGTAATTTATGTATGCATATATCATGTACTGAAAATTACTGATACTTGCCTATTTGTTCCTCACATGCTTTAGCTTGATCTGCCATTTTCCATTTCTGCTCTCTTAAAGAAGATGATGAAAGGCAAGAAGTCAAGTGTTTTTAGCTTTGCCCAGCTAGATCCAGAAATTGTTGCTGCCTTGTCTGGCAATGCTAGGTCTCACCACTTGCCATTCCTGTGGTGAACAACAGCATAGAGTAAGACATCTACTCCCAAAATAGCTGTTTCTTTATGAGAAGTTACTGTCTCTTGTCTGCTACTCCTCCACTGAGATGAGGTGTGCTGCCAGTATTTCAGCAGTAGTGCTGTAAGGAAACATTCAGTTTGGCACTGAGTTGATTCAGCTGCCACATTCAGTCTCTCCGTTTTTGCTGTAGGGTACAAACTTCCTTATGCCAGCGCAGTGTTTTACAGGTGAATATTGGACAGTACCTGTAAGCTTTTATTTACCTTTTGATCTGGGGGCACTTTCCTCCTCAGGGATTTTCAGCTCTCATCTCCATTAGTTATGGTCAACAGACTGAAGAACCTGTGATGGGATGTTTTTGGCTGGCAAACAGTGCCTCTTACTCACACTGATTGCCAAAACCTCAATCTGTCACCTCTTGGATTGCATCCTGTAGCAGAGAGTGCCCTTGGGGAATGTAAGGCCTTCACACATTCCCCTTGAGAGTTTTTTCCCAAAATGAGATGTGGGTGCTAGAAGGACCACAGAGAAGAAGCCAGTTAGATTTTGTTGTGTCTCTTACAGATAAAGGTGAGCCCTGGAGACTAGTAATTGAAAGACAGTCTTTTCCTAAATGAGGAATCAGTTCATTAGAACCAGTGTTGCTGTGCTCTGTAGTAGCAGTAATAATGCAGTCTATTTGTTTACATTGTCTTCTTCCTATAACTTGCATGAAGGTAAGCAGAATAGGGTCCAGGGGAATAAGAGAGATGTGTTAAATCACAGTTTGTTTTAGGTATCTTTGTTGTTTCTTACCATTGTAAGGAGAAGCTTGTCTGCACTGTTTGTGTTTTTTTTCTTTTGAACTGAAATAGGCACCCTCCTTCTATTCTTTCTGCAGTTGTCATTTCTGTCAGCATTTGGTTAATCCATATTTCTGGCAGAGAAATTACATGTTGAAAATATTCCTTTTATTGCATCAATACATGACTTTTAAATTTTTCAGGAAGAATGATATAGAGGTGAACATAGGTGAAACTCAAATCATTTCTAGCGCTGTTCTGTCAGCAGAAGATAAAGATACCCCCAGGGAGAGAATTTACTACTTATTTGAAAGACTTCCAGAAAATGGTCAGCTTCAGCTCAAGGTTAGTCTTTGCACTTCAACAAAAAACAGGCATGCAAAGAAGTCTCTCTTTTTAGGGCAAAATGAAGTTCATCTTCCTTTTCTCCCAAGTGTCTGTCATATTTTGAAATAGACAGCTTGGCCAGATTGATTTTTGAAAGAGTGTTTGAGTCAAACAGTGATGCTGTCCCAGAGGCTTTGGCACAAACCCCCAGATCCTGAACAGGAGAAGATGGAAGGTAAAACACATGGCAGATCACCTGAGGCGAAAATTGAGAGAGTGGCTGGGATAATCATCCCACAAAGGGGGAAAATCAAGCATCAAGGCTGGGCAGGAATGGGGGGAGAAAGTCCTTGATTAAAAAAAGAGCGCCTTTACTTCAGTTACTTCAGGGTTCAGAAAGCATGGAAGGAATTGCATGTGAAAGAGCAAGCAATACCTTGTCAATTAGAAGAAAAGCATAGGGGGAAGGAAGGGAAAAGGAAGATGATGGAAAGGATCTATCAAGAGGAATAGCAAAAGATAAGTTTAGAAATGGAAGCAGAGGTGATAATCTGTTGACCTAAAATAGGACAAAGGAACAAAGACAGAAAAAAATGCCTCTTTTAAACTGTGTACATATGTAATAGAAATAAAATACTGGTTCTAAAACTTGTGAGCTTTGTATTTTGACGTTGGATCTCAACATCAATCTGTGGATCACATGAGACTTGTGAATTAAATCTGAGGCAAGAGAAAGCCGCTGACTGGAGTCTGTCAGTTTAAACTTGTAGAGTACACATGTATATCTTAGCACTCTGTCCTTGATAACCTTTGCTCCAAATCTAGTGATGCTGTTACTGCAGCTAAATGTCAACTACATGGATCAGTTCAACTTTGGATACTAGGCTATCTTCAGAAAAGCAAGAAATTTTATGGTATAATTCTTTTTTTTTTTTGCAGCTTCTGGGGCTCTAAATTTCTGTGCTTCCCTGAAGTTATTTCTGATACCCTTTTAGCTATGATTTCAGATAGAACCAAGAGAAGATTTGTGAAATTAAGAAACAGAAAACATAAGTTGGGTCAGGAACTACTGAATTTTCATCTTGGTGTCTGAATGAGAAATGTGCAGAGACTTATTTCCTTACAAGCTAAACTCCATATTACTCTATTTTATTAATGATCATTGTATCGTCTCCAACCTTATATCTGCTGGAAAAAAACTCCAGCTATTTGTTGCCCTTCAAAACATATTATGAGGAAAGAGCTTATAGAAAGGAAGTCAGGTCGCTGCCACTAACAGTCTATATAACTAAAAAGAAGCATAATTAACTGGGGAGGATGCATGGGTGATTATCAGTTAATGAAGTATGCTTTCATTCTTTCTAGGTCGGACAAGACTGGGTGACTCTCCGCACTGGAATGAAGTGCACTCAGGAAGAGCTGGATATGAACCTTGTGAGATATGTCCATACAGGAACTGTGGGGTCCAAGAAACAAGACAGTTTCACATTTTACCTCTGGGATGGGTACAACAGATCCCCAGCTGTGGACTTCTACATAAATATCAAGGACTTGGAAAAGGGTAGAGATCCACTAAACTTGATGTTTTACAGTGCCTGTTTCTGAAACAAAGATATTTGAGTACATGTCCCGATCCTTTCCTCAGCACTATATAGGCCCTGGCAAGTCTCCCTGCAGATCCTGTAAGTTTAACTGCTTGGATTTCGCTGTTGGATGGGTCCTGGCATTTGGAAAGGCTCTGATGAATGCAATGTGTTGCACCTTGCCTCCCAGGACTCCCAGCTGCTTTTCAAATAGAGCTGACAATATCTTTCTGAAACTAGCTTTATATCTGAGTAAATCAGCACAGAAAAATGGCAAATACACAAAAAGGTAGGCAAAAGACTGTTCAGAAACAGCTGTGTCTCTCAGGTTATTCTACAGTCTTATGGTCTTTCTTTTCTTATTACATCTCTGTTAGAAACCTAATGGTTAACTTGACACTGCTAAGATTGGAAGAAGCATCAAAAGATGCTGTGGTCTCTTCATCCTTGGCCCCAATAGGGTAATAGCTTTCAGGCTCCAACAGGATAAAGCCCCAAGCAATGTGGCTATGCCTGATCTCATGGCTGACACTGCTCTGAGCAGCAGGTCAGACTAAAGATGTCCTGAAGTCTCTTCCATGCTGGATTTCTCTATAATCTTACAGTCTTATAGTTTTTCTGCTGGTGATGGCTTTCCCGTGACTAAAAAATGCAGAAGAGATCATCCAGTTCAACATGACTATTTTAGTGTTGTTTTGTCTGTTCTGCAGGAGACATTGCTGTTTTTACGGAACTCCTCAGAGTGCTGAAAGGAGATCACAGCTACATTACAACTGATGTCCTCCTTGCACTGGACGGCACTGACAAGCCAGAGGAGCTCCTTTATGTGATAACCTCCCCACCCCAGTATGGGCAAATAGAGTATGTCAGCTATCCTGGCATCCCCATTACAAGCTTCAGTCAAATGGATGTGGCACGACAGATCGTCTGCTATGTTCCCAAAGCCAAGGCAGTTGTTCGTGAAGATACTTTCAGGTAAGGCGTAGTACCCTACCCCCCAAACTCTTCCCCTTGAATTTTTGGGGTATTTAAAAAACCTGCACTATGTGACACAAAACACACAAAAAACCCCAAAAGAAATTGTTAAAAAGAGCTGGAGGCTCTGTGTGAATTCCCAATATTTATATAGCACATATATTTCTACTGCAATAAATATAGTTGGGAATGCTTTGGTAATAATTGTATTTTTCTCATTGATGCTGAAAACGTAGCCAGAGACACATTTACTCAATGGTACTAGCTTCAGCATTATTATAGCACCCAGGCACACAAAGCTGTTAAGATGTAAGTGAGAGAGAAGGACTAAGAACATACTTTGTGGAATTTTCCTTTGATCTCTTGCTATAGTTGGATGTCGTAAAACTGATCAATTCAGGTATTAAATAAGAGTTTTCCCATCTGTTATAGTTTATCATATTAATTTGATTATGGGTTTTTTGAACCTCCAAGTATTCCGAAATAGAATGAAAACCAGTCCACTTTATCTATTTTGACACTGCCAGAGCTCAGAAACTCATGTAGACACTTGAATTTTTGGGATAAAGCCATAGTTTTAACTACAGGCCAAGTTCAGCAGCCTAATGATAATTATTTTCACCTGTTTCTGAAATTCTCCTCTTAGAACAGTTTATACTAAGTGAATTCCTAAAGTGAATGTTTCCTTATTTTGTTCTTAAGTGAATCTCCCTTAATTATAAAATAGAATGATGTAATGAATTATCATCACATAAAGAGCAGATGTATTGCTCAAAGTCTTGTGGACAGTTTTGTAAAAAAGATCAAATCAGGGAAAAGAAAAAGCACAAAAATAAAGAAAATGTTTCTAAAGGTAGAACGCTTACTTTCTGCTAATATTGGCAATTTTCTTTGAAAACAGCCTTTGACAGAAGATGGACTTACTGTAAAATTCAAAATTAAGAGCTTATTGTTTTTCATTTGTGACTAAGAGAAGTTAAGGATTTAACTTCTAAGAGCTGTGATGCAGAAAAGACCCTTTTTTACACTCTCCTAGAATAGATTCCTGATCTGAATGGCTTTTTCTGTGAGGCATGATGAAGTTCAAGAATAGGTGGCATCATCCAGTTTGAGAGTTTTTTTGCAGGCAATTCAAGCAAGTGGGGCATGCAGATATCAAATAAATCTCCCTATGATACTGGTTCACATAGTATTGTCCAGAGTTAACCCAAAAGTAATTCTGAAATTTTCCTCAGATGAAACATTTTTAACTATCCCTGCCACTACATTCAATGTGGTGGAAATTCTAGTTAGAAGATTTGTCTGATTCACTTGTACTCACTACAGAAAAAGTGAACAAATACTCCCTGGTTTTATGTTTCTTAATTGTGAAACACTTTCACCAAAACTAGAATGAGATTATACAAGTCAGGTTGCAGTCACATCAGCCCTAGTTTGGGCAGGGTAACATAGTGGCTTGTGTCAGTATGACTTCTATATCACACTAATGAAAGTAGATCAAACAATTCTAGGGAAATGTGGACAAACTCAATGTTTTCTGCTTAGGCCAATGGCTAAGAACCAAACTTACTTACAAAAGTAAGGTTATGATGCTTTAATAAATATTGATATTTGATAACTATTTCAATGACAATAATTACGTTCCTTGATGTTATGATTTGGAAAATAACTTGGTTTTGTGTAGGTATATAAAAATTCTGGCAGAATAGTATTATTATTTCAACAAGGAATTAATTAGATGGGTAATTACGGGAGGAGGAGGAATTAACTGACCAGATTTTTACTTCCCACTAAACTACTTCCTTCAGACATAAATTTACCTGTATTGTTTGGTGCTGTTGGCGTGGAAGAAAGATTTGGCAGTGCTTGTTTGGACAGCCGATTTCAAGTGATTAGCAACCTGACATCAGATGCTGGCAGCAGGATGCTAAAAGAACATGCTAATGTCCTCCATTTTGACATGCTGGCTCGATTTTGTAATGAGTTGGCACTATTTACGATTCCATTTTTATCTTTTAAATGCCATGACAGATGGTAGGTCCCATAGCCAACTCCGTTGCCATCAAACTGCAGAAAGCATGAAATGTTGGTAGTTGTGAAATCAAACCATGCAACATGTCCTCCAAACTTTGCCTGGGAATTGTACCCTAAATTTCATCAGAGTGAGAATACTAGCTGCTCTCCATTCCCGAGGAGATTACAAAGCAGACATAAATCAGAAATAAACAACCAAAATCTCCAAATTGCAGAAGAAGGACATCTTGGACACCGGCAGTTTCATCACCTGTGAACTGAGCAGTGAATGAAATTCATTGTAGATTTCAGTCTGACGTATACATGCAGGAGCTTTGTTCCTGTGTGGTACTCTGGAGAAGGCTGGATGAATCTTCAGTTTCATGAACTGAATTATCTAAGTCTTTCACTTAAATATTGTTTGAGACATCATCCAAATATTTTTACAGCAATCAAAAGAATGAGAGAAAATTCACTTCTGCTGCAATCCTTCAGGCAGGCGTTTTGAGAGAAGGTTAAGGTCTTGACTGAAGGTGCTTTACCCTTTTTTCTCCTAAGCATAGTATTTATCATCGTTATTCTAGTTCTGTATTTCATTTCAGATAGCTTACAAATAGCACAACCCTTTTACCATTGGCACAATAGCATTAGGTCAGTGCAGACAGATGTCTCTAGGTTCCCAGCTGGGAATACCGTCCTCAGTAAACATATTTCTAACTGCTACACAGTCCCAGGTCTGCCTGTGCTCATTCCCATCTGTTTCATGGCATAGTGCCAGTTTACAAGGGATGAAGCTCTAATCATCCAGTGATGGTGAAGGCAATGAGGAGTTTTAGACGGACAGTCTGTGTGACACAGTAAGCTGCTCCATGACCTACTGAAAGTCACTCACATTCAAGTCATGCAAAAATACACTGGGTGTTGACCCTGTAACTTTTAAAATACTTCTTCAAGGTCTACAGTCAGGAGACCAAGAGGAAACACATAATTTACTAAATGTCAGCCAGTCCTCATTTCACCTGAGTGTGGTAGAAGAGTATTAGGTGGAAAGCAGCCAGCTAGGCTTGCCCTCATACTGTCTGAAACAACTGTCCCACTCTACCAGAGACAAATTTCTTTGCACAGCAGGCTCTGCTCTGGCTCAGGCAGAACAAACCTGCGTGAAAACCACTTTACAAAATGCTTTTGTGTATGCTGTGCAGCATAATCACTGAAATTTATGTAGAAAGACAGGTAATTCATACATACTATAAGTTGATGGGACACAAAGAATCATGAGACATTTTCAGAGCAATTTTTAGGTTTATATACCCTCAGAAGTTTTTGTTACAGGCATAAAAATGTTCCATGTAATTCTTTTCAGAAGAAAATACATAAATAATGATCTTGACAATGAAATCTAGGATGAATTTTAAAGGCTAAAAGATTGGTTTTCTCCTTATTTTCCTCCACTAAAATTAATAACAAATTTCTGCAGACCATGCTATCACTCCTATGGCAAAAGCCCACACCCAGCTGGTAGGCTTCCATCATGGTTTAACTGCAGCCGGCAGCTAAGCACCAGGCAGCTGCTCACTCCCTCCCCACCTGGTAGGATGGGGGAGAGAACGGGAAAGGTAAAAGTGAGGAAACTCATGGCTTGAGATAAAGGCAGTTTAACAGGTAAAGCAAAAGCTGCACACACAAGCAAAGCAAAACAAAGAATTCATTCACTGCTTCCTGTGGGCAGGCAAGTGTTCAGCCCTCCCCAAGAAAGCAGAGTTCCATCATGCACAACAGTGACTAGGGAAGACAAATGCCACCACTTCAGACATCTCCCTTCCTCCTTCTTCTTCCCCCAGCTCTATACACTGAGCGTGACACCAGATGGTCTGGGATATCCTTTGGGTCAGCTGGGGTCAGCTGTCCTGGCTGTGCCCCCTCCCAGCTCCTTGTGCACTCCCAGCCCAATCACTGGCAGTGCAGTGTGAGAGGCAGAAAAGCCTTGATGCTGTGTAAGCACTGCTCAGCAGTAACACAACCAAAACATCCTTATGTTGTCAACATTATTTCCAGCACAAATCAAAACCACAGCCCCATACAAGTGACTATGAAGAAAATTAACTCTACCCCAGTCAACAACAGCAGAGCTCCCAACAGATTTTCTCTACAGCCTTGGGCACCTTTCTTTTAGTTTTGAAAGGAAAACTATCTGTAGTGAATAATCAGATCTTTAGTGTATCTAAAGAAATATCACTACTTGAAAGAGAACGACAAGAAATGATGCTGCTATTGATAGAAATTCCCAGCATGGAAGAAGAACTGTACAAGTATGAGCCTTTGATAAATTCATGCTATAGATATCTACGTTTTTAACATTACTCTATACAGTTTGTACAGTTCTGCCCAATATCTTAGTATTTCAGTGAAAGTTTACTTGACTTCTGTAAAGAAACATAAATCAGTTCCCCTGAATATACAAAAATTTACAAATACAGTTAGTGCCTAAACAAACCCATAAAGTGAGATAAGGATGAATCTTTCTCCAGTTTGGTTTTTCAGATAGTTTTGGGGGCATTGGGTAGAAAAGATTTGTAACAGTGAACAGAAAGAAACCCAGACCAAACCAAACCAGGCAGCTTATGCACTTCGCATACCTCTTTCTGTAAGCTGTAGGTGCTACTGCCAGGTAAGCAAGTGAAGATAAACTTTAAGGATGTGTAAAAGATGTATTCCAGAAGCTACAATAAGCCCCCCAGCCAGCCTGTCATTTTAGATCTGCTCCACCTGTACCTCACCTAGAAGATTAGATCAGCTCTGTTACGACCGTTGATCCTCCAGGCCTTTCCTCTGGCACCTGCTCAGTACCTGCAGATGCACTGTAACTCTTGTCATATACCTGGCTGTCTGCTTTCATGTTTTTAAGTTTTACATCCACTCCACTCAGTGTCTGGGTTTGTGCTCCACCCAGCTCTCCAACTTTTGCAGTATCAACACAGGCAAGTCCTGTAGTAAAGGTCTGCATTATCATTTCATTTCAGTACATGGTGAATCAAGAACAGATGCTGAAGACTGCCTTGCCTCTCTTTGCCAGATTTATCATCAGCAATGGACTGAGGACTAAGAACGGGACACTCAAGATCTTCTTGGAGGCAGCTGACCAGGCTTTGCCCACACTATCTAGGAACACAGGGTTAAGATTAATGGAAGGAGCTATGGCACTTCTTACTCCTGATGTCCTGCAGCTTTCAGACCCAGATACTGTGAAAGAAAACCTTACCTTCCTCTTGGCTCAGCTCCCCCAGTACGGTCATCTCTATTATCGCGGGGCTGTGCTACTGCAGTACAATTTCACACAGCAAGATGTGGACAACAGGGACGTTGCATACAAGCACCGAGGTGGGAATTCCCAAACTGACAGATTTACATTTGTTGCCACGGATAGGACTAATCAAGGCTTCATCGTGAATGGGAGGGTGCAGAGTGAGCCAGTGGCATTCACCATTCAGGCAAGTGTGACCACAGGCCTACTTAAGAGAGATAAATAGCATGATAAGGTCAAAAATGTAGCAGTTTTGATGACAGCTGGTACTTGCTGCAGCCTCTGGTTTAACTGTGCAGCTAAAATGTTTGCTTTCTGTGCTCCATGAATAATTAACCTGAGGAATTAACTACTTGCCAAAATGCACAAATATAAGCAAGTAAATACTTATATACTTAATATTTACAGGCTAAAAATTTTACACTGTAATCTCAGCTATAAAGTTGAGCCCAGCTTTGGGAAGGACAGAAATTCCTCCTGCTCTGCTTTCCCACCTGGTGCCTGACCCTGTGATTTGCACACATAGGGGTGTGAGCGTGATGGTTGATCTTCATGTCACAGGAATCTTGAATTACAGCCACTTTGCTCCCTCAGCTGGACATCTTGTCTCGTCTCTGAGAGTCTCTGTAAGATGCTTGCTCTGATTCTTCTTTCTTTACTAGAATCTTTCTGTTCACTTCCCATTTCCCTTGTTTTCAAGTCGTTCATACTTCGTCATAGGCTCAGATATGTTTGCTCTGATTTTTTGTATGTATCTATGCGGCATGTTTCAGTACACAAAGTAGGCCTGGTTGCATTGCATGTCAAAATTCTGTGTTGCAAAACACTGATACTAATGAAGAGGCTGTTAATGTTTCCTGATGATCAAGTTTCAAGTTTTGTGATGAGTGGGGAATACTATTTCAGTAGAGGGTGAGATACGGGAACAGCAACAATCACTGTGGAATGCTAGAAGATTCTCAGAATTTGTGAAAGGTGGCATTTTTATTGTAAAACAGAGGTGACAAACCTTTGCTGGAGTTATCTTTTGCTGTGAAGAAAATTACATCAAAAATGAGGACTATGGAGAATGTGGGACATCAGGGCAGAGGTACATAGAATTTGTGTTACTCTCCTCAGAGAGTACTGTACCCTGCTGCAAGTGGCAAGTGATGGGCAATCTGGGCCTGGAAACTTCTCATGTGAAGTACAACTTAACTGGAACTCTGCAGCAGACTGTGAGCCAAAGTGGCTATTGCCACCCTGATCTGGCTACTGTGCTTTTAGCAAAAGCAGGACTGAGAATATCCTGATGCTGTAAAATGAATGTCTAACTTTGATTTAGGTGGATCATCTGGACAAAATGGCACCAAAAATTATTCATCTCCACTGCTTTTCTGATGTGGAACTGCTGAAGAATGGCAATTATGGGATCTACATTACTGCCAGGTACCTGAGGGTATCTGATCCTAATACAGAAGACGACAAAATAATTTTTAAGATTTTGCGAGGTCCTCATTATGGCTACCTGGAAAATATAACAACAGGTGATTTGTTTTATAACCTCTTTATTTTGGGGCATACCAGACCAGATTCCAAACCCTACCCTGTTAATGTTTGTTTGATAGAGAGAATCAACATTTCTTAGCAAACTTTGGGTAAAGTTTGACTGTAGTAACAAAAGCTTTACAATGAAACCTGAGTCTTATGTTTGTTATGAATCCTCAAAGAGTCTGAGATAATTTTTAATAGCTGCTGTTGAGAAACTTTTTTATTTGTATCATCTAAAAAAAAAGATTAATATTGAACTTGGCCTTTTGATAAACAGGTTCCGCATGAAGAAATTGGCAGGGGCTTATAATGAACAGATGTTGCTGTTCAGCTATAAACCCACATTTCCCTAAGTTCAGGTTCTCAACAAAAAGGACAGCTGAGAAGAGTCTATATGAGATACATAGTTCTTATTAACAGGCTTTTGGTTCACCTGCATATTACTCGTCTTTCCTAGGTGGATTCATTCAGGAAGGATTTAGCCAAAAGGATTTAAACAGCAAAATCATACTTTATGTCATCAACCAATCACGAGAAGCGAATTCAGACAACCTGGAGTTTCAAGTGACAGATGCCAGCGGGAACTCTGCGGTGCCCCAAAGGTAGCTCCGCACCTCAGTGATAAGTGCTGTGCTGCACTGTGCTCACCACCCCTGGCGCAAATGAACTGGTGCCAGGCTTGAAGCCATGCAGACATGGACATAGCTACAACTCAACCTGCTATTGCTTTTGCTAGAGTAGAGGCTTCTTCCCCTCAGAAAGGTGAAATACAAGGGGTTAGCTCCAGGTTAGATTAGGTCACAGTTCTCAAGGGCCTTCGGGGCCTCACCGGGAAACAATGGATGTAGCGGCAGTTGGGCATTTGGAGATCTGAGATGCTGGGTGCGGACGGATGGGACTACTGCTCCATGAACATGGTCCTGCAGCTGCAGGGCACTCCTGCCCTTAGCTGATGGCAGTGCATTTTTGACAAGCTTGAGAGTACAATGGAGGGGATGCTCTCAAATGACAAAGCTACGAGAGCCATGCTTCTGCAAAAGAGCACTGAAAGCAGGCGGAGAGCACACAGCATCTTCTTCGTCATCCACTGCACCTATTAGGCATACTGTCCAAATTTCCTTGTGACATACCATAAACCTCATGTAGAAAACTTAGAATATCATCTGAACTATGCTTTGATGATAAAAGTCGGAACTGTGAGTAGCTTTTCAGCAGAGGCAAGGTTTCTCTTTATTTCTGAAAGTAGGGCAAAATGTTCAACCAACTTATTTAATCAGAAGTAACTGAGAAAAAAAATGACCAATTTGCTTTTCCCGGGCTAAACTGGCTACTCACAAACCAGGACTCATGGTCAAGAAAGAGGAGCAGAGAGCTGGCCTCAGGGGCAGAGCACTTCACTGCATGCTGAAGAGAGACAGGGGCTGAGCTGAGCTGAGCTGAGCTGAGCTGAGCTGGAGGCAGTGTTTAGGCAGTTATGTGCTGTGCCAAAAGATGTCCCCATACACAAACACATCTGAGCATGGACAGCCTGAGCACTGCCCAGCTGCTCTGTGCTGGCTCACAGATGAACTGATATTAAAACCACCATTATGTGATGCCACTTCTCATGGGAAAGTGTGATTTCTTGTAAATGAGTGGCAATGCATAGCACAGCTTTAGGCAAAGAGCAAAGAAATAGCACTTTTCTGCAGAAAATAGGTGTTACAGTGAAGTTATCCGCTAGCAGACCAAAGGGGAATTTTAGTGAAAAAATAATATTTTAATATTGGATTTAAAAGCTTGTGAGATAGTTTTTTCAGTTTAAACTATTTATCACCTAATGATCATTGGTTCAAAATACATGATTTATTGTTTATGTCCCAGCTTTTATTTGAATGCTGCTAGACTACATCTGGCACATCTATCTTCTTTAGCAAAAATAAAGCAAATCAGCTTCTAAATGGGTTTCCCACACAATTAGCATCAGAGGATAAAGGAGGACAGAAGGAAACTTCCACTAGTGGTAGAGCTAGTCAGTTATGAAAGGCCTAGAAGTTTGTTTAAGTAAAGTTCAAATTGTAAATAGCTCAGCTTATTTGCCTTCTTTGCACTCTCTTTCATTCCTCTCTGCCTCTCACTAATTTTTATCACAGCTTTTAAAAGGGCAAGATGTTTACTGACTGCTTTGTGCAGCACGCAGTCTTCCGGGGTCCAGACATCTCCTCCCCATTGCGCATAAACAGTTCTAAAATTCAGTGTATAGGACACCTGGAATCAGACAGGGGTAAGGTTGAAGAGCAAAGTATGCACAATACTAAAGCAAAGGTAGGAGGGAAGACCCTTGCACAGAGGCAAGAAAAGTCCTAGAGCATATTCTGTATCCTACAGGAGGAGAGTTAGAGGATAGATGATGACAGATAGGCAGGAATGGGGATATTGCTGAGAAAAGACTGAGGAGTGAGAGTATAATAAAACTACAAGATTAAATGGAACCAGGACAAACAGCGATAACTTGTCTTGGCCTGTTGTTGTCATGGACAAACTGCTCTTCTAGAGGTTACTGTAGAACCCCTCTGGCTGTGAAACAAGGTTCCGGTGTGGTTTAGGGTAGATCAGGGCTGGTCTGGAAGATTTACTACTGCCTGTTCCTAATCAGTTAAATCACACAAGTGTGTTGATTTGGAGACTAAGACTCAGTATGTGTATTGGGTAAATCAGTAGTCAGGAGAGAAGGCTCCTCACGCAGCCTCTGAGCAGCAAGGGCTGGGGGTGGCTGATAAGGTGGCTTAGCTTCACACTTGCATTCCTTCCTCTCCCACAGGCTGGAGCTACGGTGGTCTCGGATTGAAATGCTACAGACTGAATATGAGGTGTGTGAAAACACGGGACTGGTGTCTCTGACAATCACCAGGGCAGGACACTCAGTGGACCCTGCCTTTATAACCGTGAAGGTAAAGCCAAAAGCCAACTTCCTAACTTAATAATAAGAAGTGCAGTCTGTTATTTTATTCCTCAGATGTAAAGATAATTCAGAAATCATCACAGAGGCTATGTGATTCAATACTTTCTGGGACATTGTCCTTGCTACTACAGATGGCTGAAACATTTCTGACAAAATTTCCTGAGTTTTAAGTAGAAATGCTGAATGTTTTGGAGCAGCATTTCAGTTTCGATGAAAATACAGAGCAGGCAGTTTCCTCTGGCACTGTGCTCAGAAGCTTGGTTTCCAGGATCTGCCACTTTAAAATCCAGGCTTTGGGGAATCTGGGGCCTTGGAACTTTTGTTTTGCCTTCTCAGGCTGGAGGAGCCCAGGAGTTGTAGGAGCTTCAACTACACAGCCATGGCAGCCTTTCCCATTTCTCCCCTTACATGCCACAGCCTAGGAAAACCCCTTATATCTTCAATGACTGCCTCTGTCTTATGTCAAAAAGACTAGACTGAAAGCTGCAGGCTGTAACTTTGTAAAACAGGTTTTGTGCAATTTACCTTCACAAATTTTACCTTTCCTCATAAAATGGAAATTCCAGTATTTTAAAAGCTCCCCTTGCTAGAGAAATACAATTTTTTTTCCCTCAGAGTTTCTCAGGACTATAGCCCTAATTAGAAACAATTTTGATTTTTCTTCTACAGAAGTTAGTGGGAATTTTGCTATTGATTCCATCAGAGGTCATCCAGCCCAGTCCTTCACAGACTCCAGTGATTCTACTCTAGTAGTCACTTGCATAAACAGACCAGTGAAATCGATTCCAGCATCAAGAGTCCAGTGTGGAAATTGGTGTCCTGTAGTGTATCCTATGAAAATTCAGGAAGTTGCTGGAATCCCTGTGTTTACACATGTTCATAGTGAGCCTAATGAGTCTGTGGGCATGATGGACAGCTCTGTACACAAACATTTCTTTCAAGGTATCACAAAGGGCCAAATAGGAAAATGTGGCCAGGTTGTTGCTGCTCTTCTGATATGACAGGATGTGATTGTCCAAGAGCCAGGTAGGGCAGGGTCCCCAGGCATGGTGAACAGCAGTGTTACCTGGTGTTGTCAAATAGCAGTCTGAGAGGGAATGAGAAAAATTATAAAATAGGCAAAGTTTTAAAAATTATGCATTTTTTTAAAGCCATGAGCAAGGACAGAATGACAGTTGCACATAACAAGGTTTATCCTTCAGGTCTTTATCTTTTTTTCCAGCCTGAGTATACATATGGGTTGGCCTGTGTATTTGAGATGTGCACAGTACCTTCAGCACGCAGCAGAATGCAGTGGTTCGGTGAAATGGGTCACAGCATGGCATTTACTGTTTGATTCCTTCTCAGGTCAATGAAATATCTGCTAGGCTGGGAAAGGACTTCACAGTGACTCCCTCCAAGCTTGTTCAGTTTGATCCAGGTATGAAATAGTGCACTCAATAACTCTAAAATTAATCCACTGATTTTGAAAGAGTAAACTCCTGCTTTGGAGAGTGCAATCCATTACATATCTGTAGCTACAGAAGCTGAATATTATTTCAGACTTGGGCTAATTTTCTGCAAGTACTGTGGGCTTCCTTAGTGAACTGGTATCCTTATTACTTAGCCTGAGATTGCCTACAGTCTTTTACATCAGTTAAAGTATCAAAAGTGCTGAAATGATGTCTCCTAATCTCTCAGCAACTAGGCTGGATAGGACTCACCCTGAGCTGAGCTGTGGGATGCTTTAAAGACTCCAGTCATTATAGGGAAAGCCCAGGACACAGGTCAAATTTAGACAAAACTGAGTACAACTTAGGTTATTCAAGGTGTCCAAGACCCTTTTTCATTGACATACATGCCTGAAGTTACCCAGTAAAGACAAGGAACCAAGCAAAAACAGCTGTAAGATTTGCCTAAAACGTTGCACTTCAATCTAACACAGTTTTTTTATCAATTTGCAGGTATTTTAAATAACAGCTCCATCTCTAAATTTAACCTTTTCAGATAAAAACCCTATGATACATTTTCTCTTGAAAATCTCAGTGGAAGTCCTAAATCTATGTATTGCAGTGCAATTTTGCACATCTACACCAGCTTTTTGTTACAGTGTATGCACTTCAACTGAATCCTCATTGCCCAGGAACAAATCCAAACTTAATGTTGTTTGGAAGAACAGCAGGAGTCCAGTCAGTCGGCAGGAGCACAATTGCATACACAATTTACTCCATTCTAGCTGCAGACATGTTAATTAATCTATTTCTTTGACACCCTCATTGATTGAAATAGCACTTAAAGAGTAATTAAAATGTTTATTTCTGTTAGGAGTGTCAACCAAGATGTGGAATATAGCAATTACCTATGATGGATTAGAAGAAGATGATGAAGTCTTTGAAGTAGTTCTGAACTCCCCTGTGAATGCTGTTCTTGGCACACGGACAAAAGCTGTAGTGAAAATTTTGGACTCAAAAGGAGGTATTCTCTTTTGATCTTCATGATTAAGAAGGTGGGACAATCTTGGCTGAGTAACTACCTATTTTCAACCACAAGTTGTTCCTAACACTCACCGTTAGATCAAACTGCTTAATTTCTTTTTAGAGAAAACAGGCTCGACAGTTGCAGACCCTTTATTCTCTCACACAGTCATATTCATCCTCTCAGGAAACACAGCATGGAGAAAGCAACGACTACAAAATGAGAAAAGTGCCAGGAAACGAACCACTTTTCATAACAACATGAGTTCAGTTCTCATTTATTACAGTGGGAAAAATTGGTTTTAGATCCATTAGAATTTTTTTCCAGTTATTGTTTAGCACCCTCTAAAAGAGATTTATTTTCCTCTCAAAAAAGAAACCTAAAAAATTAACTCATCTCTTAGCAATACATTTTCCAATGCTTAAAAACCACAGTCCACAACTTCACAACAAACAGCAATGGTCATTACACAGTTTAGGCCTTTCAGACTGCATTATTACTGTATTTTTCAGTGATCAAATGTGGTGTGCCTAAAACTGGACCAAAAAGGAGGCAACTGTAGAAACAGAAATACAGGAAAACTGTAGAAAAATAGAAATAACTAGCAAAGCAGCTGTATCCTCTGACAGCTGAAGAGTGTTTTTCCTTCTGTTGTTTAGTGAAACAATATTTTAAATATCCATGTTGCAATGAATTAGGCTTCATGTTACAAAAAGTCCCTTTAAAATTTCAGATTTTTTTTCTCCTAAACATTCCTAGTGTAAATCAGGAGTTTATTGACACAATGAGTTCACTGAAACAACAGTGTCCTGGATTTCCAAGAAGAAACTTCTCTGGGCATGATGGAAGTATCACCAGTGGTAGTTAAAGATACCTGTATATCCACGACCAAAAAACCCAGCACTTCAAACACTAACATAACCATGAAAAAAGGTACTTTCAGCAGATGCTTGGTTGAAATTCTGACCTGTGGGTAGACAGATGCATCACATATAAAATCATACTTATATAGGTAGTAGGTGCAGTTATAGTCACAGACAACCCCAGAAATGAGGGTGGCTGAACAAACAGCAAATCAACTACTTCAAGTGGAAGAATCACCCAGCTTTTAAGAACAAGCTGTTTATGTGCCCATGTCAATGCGACCAGTTATCTGCTCATGCAGTTAGAACTGACCATCTGCCATTTTTCATGCTTTCAGGTCAATGCAGCCATTCCCGTTCTTCTGGCCAAAGCAAGCATGACTTCTTGGGGAGAGGCACACTGTTTCCAGTTTCCTCGGGCTACTCATCACCTTCCAGGCCTGGCAATGTTTCCTTGGAAGGGATCCCACTGCCTCCTTCCAAAGGGATGACAGAGCATGGCGGGGACCTGCGGCAGGAGCACAGCTTGGCAAATCGGTCAAGGACCAGGCTGAGAGTAACTGGGAATGGCAGAATAGTAAGACACTTCTGATTTGTGAATTTATTGTGATGTGATATCTTCATTTAATAGTCATATTTTTGTAGCAATCCTATCTGACCACACAATAACTATAAACTACATGAGTTTTCTCTAAGTCAGACCTGAGGGCTATTTAAAAAAACTGTAAGAAAAAAGCCAAAACCAAACCAACCTGATTTTGAGGATCTATGTATGCAAGAGAGCAATAAAAACAAGACTTGGGGGAGGAAACAGGCATCAAGCAAATTCAGCAATTGTGAAGCTTCTAATCTTGTAAAAATTATGGGTAAATTAGAAGAAAAAAGTTGGTGGAGCCAGTAAAATGTATAGAAGCTGTGCATCAGGTACTGAAGTTCTAAAGCTGAAAATATTGTTCGCCTAAACAGGGAAAAGTCATTCAAACCTTGCCCACTGATTTTCCTGCTTAAGCTTGGTTTAGCTAGGTATTTAGTAACATTCTGCTATTGTGACCTTAAAAGTTACTGGAATCTGTTTTTATGAAGACTGAACGTTACACTTGTAATTTGTGCTTTTTAATGGCTCCTTTCAAAAGTGGTATGTTCTCATTCTAAAGAGAAAGAAGTAAGCCAAGACATGCTCTGCATGATTTATAACCTAGGAGCAAATGTTACATAAAGTCTTTTTGTTTCTATAATGCATGAATATACCCATCTCATTCTGCTGTTCTACCTTTTTCAGGTTCATCCTTCATCTGTATTTAGAAATGAAACAGATGTTGTTTTCAAAGTAAGAGTATTATGGGTGTTGGTCGGACATTTCCATGATTTCTTTCTGATTCTGTTCTTCCCAGGCTTTATCAATTTTAATAATTTGTTATGACCAATACTTTATTTTCCTATGTGTCTTTCTTTTTCTTTGGCGTAATTTCCCTTGCTTTACAACAATTTGTATTATAATTAATTTTTGTTATTTGTTTAGTTTATTTAAGAGTTTCTTGTATGTATTAACGCTCTCTTTTCCTCTCCTGTTCTTGTGTGTGTGATACTGTAAAATGAAGTATCATGGGATTGTATCACTCAAAATAGAGGACGACATCTCCTCAGCTGAAACCGACAAGAAGGCACAACCACAGATAAATGTCATCTCCTCTAGGAAAACAGAAATCCCACAGGCTGATAAGGCAGAACTTGCATCTGAACCAAGAACGAGACATAAGGTATGAAACCTTTTTTTCCATGGGCATTTTCACCATCTGTTTCCAGTCGTGCTGTTTTCCAAAATGATTTAACACCTAGAATAGTTTTCATGGCATAAAATTTTAATATAAGACCTAATTAATCTGTTTCATTTCACTTGTTTTGTGTAATTATTTTCCTTCAAATGTTCAAATGACATTTTCTCTTTCCAGGACCTTTACTCTTTTCCAAAGGCCTGTACACCAGATTTAAAAGGCCTCTTGCATTATGAAGAAAGCACTCAAAAGTTGTTTCAGTGTGATGGGATAACATGGAAATTCTGGAATTCCCAAAGCAAGGTAAAAATGTAGCCATGTGTATGTATCTAAGTCAGAGTATAGAGTCTGTGACTGGTGATTCCCTAAAGCAGAGGACCTACCTGCAAATGTTACTTACTTGAACAGGGAGTAAGTGTTATCCAGACCCACGCTTGCTTTCAGCAGAAACAAAAGTTTCCCAGAAATATGATTAGGACTTGAGTGCTGGGGTTGCCTTTCCTCTCTGTCATCCACAGGTGCTCCTGGACAAATGACATGAGCACTAGGTGCTTGTGATGATGTGGGCATAACAGAGTCAGTGAATGAAGTCTGTGAGAGAATGGGTGGAAGTTAGTAAAATAAGCTTACTTAGGTATTCTGTAACATACATTCTCTCCACCACTTAACATGTCATGCTGAATTTTGTTGTGCTGCATTCCCTGCACAGACTGCAGGAGACAGAAAATGGTGTCCAAACTCATATAAAATCTTTAGAGGATTTTTGGAACTGAATCCTTCTGTCACCATTAAAGCTACTAATTATAAATTGTAGGCTCCTCTGTCAGGCATTATTTATCGAAATCTTTTAGTCAGTGTCGTGGCTTTATTTATACACCAAAGTTCATGCTCAGTTTAATTCTGGGCACTAGTGCACAGACTATCTGTGCACAGACAGAAGTCTGTTTTACCTTTTACTCTTTTATTTTAGGAGGTAACCATGAAGAAATGTCCCTCTGGATGGAGTTATCATGAGGGCAGCTGCTACTTCCTGGTAGTGAATCACAGGGTCACCTGGAACACTGCTGCTCGGGCTTGCAGAGAACAGTAAGAGACCATCACGTGTTTGCTGTGCACTGCTGTTGCCCTGAGCTGAATGCTGCTCTTGAGGCCAAATTTATTTGGATAAGCCCAGCTTTGGCTGTTCTGCACAACTTCCCCAAAAAATTGAACAAGTCCTGGGATTCAAACTCAGTGCATGATACAAATATTAGTCTCATAATGTTTCAGGTGGTGATGCTATCTTAATCACAGCATGAATTCCCAAAGCTCTCCATCTGTAGTGAGGATGCTTTCCTAATGAGAGAGTTAGTCTGGGAGAAGAGAAATATAGCTAAGAATCAGAATTTCATCTTCTCTTACCCAGCACCTCCTTGGCTCTATCTCCACTTGGTATAGTAACGGTAAAATGTTGCCAGCTCCTGTGTGCCTCACTGTATTCTTCTGAAGATGCAGCTTTGAAGATTCTGTAACTACTTGAAAACTTTAACATTCAATTTAGCAGTACATTTCTGACTTTTTAAAGGAAATAATAATAATAATAATAATAATAATAATAATAATAATAATAATAATANATAATAATAATAATAATAATAGTTGTCTCAAAGTAGGAGACAAAAAACCTGCCAGTCTTGCTTTTTGGATTTTGGCTTTAGGGGTATTAGGTTAGCACCGGAAGAAATGTTAGCCATGGTAACATGAAGCTTGCCTGAGTATAGGCATGTTCTGTACCTTGTCCTGAATTTTGAGCACCAGATTGGTTTTCAATCGGAAAAATAGGAGAGGCTTAAACAGACCTCTCCACTACTCCATGAAAGGAAAATTAAAACAGGGAAGAGCTGGAAATGATAGAAACAGAGTATGTTCCACAAGTAGTGGAGGGACATGCTGGAAATGTGAATCATGGCCAAGCATGCATAACAAACATTGATTCATTCCACTCAGTTATGCCAGATTATGTTGTCTTGGTAACATGCAAAAGAAAAGTCTTGATACTAATACCTCCCAGCTGATGGAAGATATTCTTTACTAAAAGGTAAATGTTACATGCTCTTGTGAGCTTACCCCAAATTTTATGATATTACTTGGTTGACTTAAAATTTCAGGTCCTGAAATTGTTTGTTATTATCTGCTTTTATTATGCTACATGTTAGCAAACAAAACTATAAATTGTGAATATATTTTTTTTCTGAAGGCTTCAACAGTCAGTTGATCCCTTGGGACCATACATCACTCTACTGGGACGTGTTTCCTGTCTTCTAAAAGAGAGTGATTTTTGTGACCCATATTTTTTGTAGGTGGCAGCTTCTTGATGAAGGCTATAGTGTGCAATATAGATATTAAACTGAATAAAAGTAAATAAGTGTAAACAACAGTACTTAAATGACAGTGTTAAAAAAACTACACAAATAATCAACGCATATCACTGAATCTGCAAGGGCTGTGATAATTCAATTAATGTCATACTAGCATAGACTAAGGAAGGTTTATCCCAGTAAATGGAGTACTCCTGGCCGCCATCTGGAACTGATTTACAAAAGTACAACTCCAGGAACACACTTAAATGTGGTACAAGAACATAACTTATTAAATTTTATTTTGTGCTTTTCCCCAGCTCCTCCAGCAATCAACACCATCACTAATTGTGATGTTTCAGTTATTAATACTGATTCTATTGACATTTAAATGTTTCCAGCCAGGAAATAAAACTATCATGGAGGTCAGTCCTCAATTTTCAATAGATCAAACAAAATAGATATTAAATGAAAATACTAGAACTGACTTTCAGTAAATCAGCCAACTTCCCTGAAAAAAAGAATAATTTTTTATTGCTACAAAAATGGCATCATTTTAAGCTCCTGTTCATTTGTCTTGCTAGGATTTTTATATCTGTTATATAGAACAGGGAAAAGAGCACAAGTATTGTTAAAGTTGATTCACTAACAGTCTCCAAGTAACCAACCTCCAACCCTTTTTGAGACAACCTTGCTATCCTGAGATGATGGACGTGGGAACAGGCTGTACAAAAAGTATACAGAAGTGGGCAGGCTGGAGAGCATCTGGAGAAGGGCCACAAAGATGATCAAAGGACCGTAAAGCCTGCCATGTGAAGAAAGAAGGCATAGGGGAGCCCTTATCACCATGTTTCGGTATTTAAAGGGTGGCTATGAACAAGATAGAGACTCCCTTTTAACAAGGAGTCACATAGAAAAGATGAACAGCTATGGGTACAAGTTACTCCTGGAAGGATTCCAATTAGACACGAAAAAACTCCTGGAAGTTTTTCTCCACAATGAGATCAGCTGTTAGAAGACTCTCCCCAGGAACGTGGTGGATTCCCCAACTTCAGACACTTTTTAAGGTTTAGCTGGACAAAGTGATGGTCCATCTTGTATGGACTGTGCTTTTGCCAAGAAAGGCTGGCCCAGATGATCCTTGAAGTTCCTTCCAACCTGGTAGTCTATGATTCTATTCCACCAAAGCAATGCTATCAATTTATTGTGGAAGCAGTTGTTGTCTGGACATAACTACATATCCATGGGCTAATGCAGACCTATTTGAGTTTCTGTGGACATACATTACATCCATCTGTTGCAGGCAGTATACAACCCTCTCCTTTAGTTTCCATACGCAGGGGTAGAAGCAGACACAAATATGTGCTTGTCTTGATGCAAGTTTCTATATGTCAGTGTTACACTGGGGATGGGGGGGGGGGCACGGAAATCTCAGTTAACTGCTGTGAAAGTCTTGCACTGCTTCTTACCTTTCTCCAATTCATTGGAGAGAAAGGTAGTTTAAGAACTCATTTCTCTAGCTCTGTTTGTATGCGTGAAGAGGCTCTTGGCAACGCGAAGAGAAGCATCTGGGGGATATTACGGCTGAGTGATCCCACAGCAGCGTGATTTAGAAGCAATTTTGAGGATTTATGCACAGATCTTGTTTATCCAATAGGAACATGTCCTCCCCAAGGGTCAGTAAAGCAGGGCTCACTCACATGTGAGATGGTTTCACTGCCACCACTGAAAGGATGGAAAAACTGGATAGACAGAACCCACAACTGTGTCTTGTGCCTTATTAGTCATATCATACCTTTATCTTTTTTTAAGTCGAACATTTAATTAAAGTACAAATATGATTAGATTTCAGGTCCTCTACTGCTAGCTGTGTAAGGCAGGACATGTTATTTTGTTTGATGGTACTATATTAGCTACATGTGGCCTCAGTCCTGGGGAATCTCAGGCAGAACCACATCTAAAGTAATACATTAGATCCTTCATGATGGCTCTGTGTTCCCTAGTGCAAAGCAGGACAGCAGCCCTCCTCTCCTAGTACTGGTTCTCTATGTGACTGGTTTAACTCTTGTGTGTGACTCCAGCACAGGGATCCAGGTACTTAGAGTAATTTTAAAGGCCTTGTGCACGCTGTCTGAATTTCAACTGCCAGTCTGGAAGTGCAGGGCTCCTGCAAGCTCTGCATCATGTCTGCCACTCTCATCTGAATGTTCTGAATACCAGAAGGTGTTGTAAGCAACACTAGACACCTATTTCAAGGCATCAGGATAACTCCCTAGGTGACCAAACAAAATACTGAGATAAGCACAGCCTTTCAGTCAGCCCCCACCCCCTTCAGCAGTATAGGACATGGATTTACTACAGCAGTTCAAATAAAATGTTGTGTCCTGTGGAGACCTTCATACTTAGTCAAGTGTGCTTTTGCTGATGTTAAATGGTACAAGACTCTTTTAAATGTATTAGAGAATTTAATGGAAAATCAGTAAAGCCTTTGTGCTAAGTATTTTCCATATAGTACTTCAAGGTCAATAGCTACCCAAAATGTTTCCTCAGTTTATGCAACTGCTCTAAGATAAAGGATGCTCTTGACTCAATAACAGAAATTCTAAAGCATGCAGGAACAATTTTAAATGGATGGTTTAGCACAGAAAAAAGTGATCTGTGTGGGTTTGATGTGGCTTTGGTTGGTTGGTTGGTTTTGGTTTTGTTTGAGGTTTTTTTCCCTAATAAAGCATAATAACCCCTTATCTTGAATAATTTACATTAGGAAGTGTTAGATGCATACAACTCCATAAACAACATTATCTTGTAATTTCCAGTGTCTGATGCTATGCCTTGAGGTTCAGTGAGTAACATTATTGCAAGTGCTATGTTCTTTCAGGATGGTTCTCATTTCCCTACAATACATACACCCCCTAACTAGGTATAACAATTGCAACAGTTGTTGTCTCTTCAGTAATATGTTTCTCTAGCTGTACTTAGAAAGCACTCCTATAGAGAAAAGATTAAATAACGTTATAATTATTGCAGTGCTTTCCTTTCACAGTGATGAAGTCTCTCCCTGGTACATGGATTGAAGTAAAAGCCTGAAACTGTTATTGCTTAGACCACTCCTGTATGTCATAAATGACAGAGCAGTTACTAACACACACTGATGCTTTTTGTTTTCACATTTTCTAGGACAATCGGAACAACAGGAGCAAGATATGCTTCCCTAAAGTAAATTACTTAGTTCCTGGGTTTTGAGTGTCCTTAAAAAGAAGCCAGATAAAATGCTCTATTTTTGTTCTTGCTCACCTAGTAGTGATACCACAGAAACTGCTGCCCAAGCCTCTTCTCAGGCCCATTTGGCCAGTGCAACCACAGTCACTATGAGGGGGAATGGAATCCTGCTGCCGAAGCAGTTAGCCTGGGAGGACACCCTGAATTAACTTTTCCTGCTTTCCTGGACTCTGTCTGTATAGAAGAAGATGGAGTACAAAACTTTCCAAAAGCATTTGTCAGTGTAACAGCTTTGTTCCTAGCTCACTGGGGATTCTGTGCCTGGCAGATTGGCCCAGAAGGGTGGAAGCGTGTCACCCTCAGGACACACAGGCACATCTCACAGTGATGACAGGCACAGCTGTGCTGTGCACACCCTGCTGACACCTTCACTGGGTGCAGTTTTGGGAGCCTCTACCACAGTGGGTGCACAGTCCCGACCCCTACCAGACAGTTCTGAGGCCGTTCTGCCACACCTCTAGGTGAGGAGAGTGTACACAGGTGTCAGCGAGACCCTTTCCATGCTGTTCTCTGGTGGCCCAGGAACTCAGAGAGGCCCTGATGGACCCTACGTTACTGTGCAGTGCTTGCCCCAGGGCAGCTGTGATTGCACAGGCGAGGGCTAACACCCAGCTGTCCTGCTGGCCTTGGCAGATCCACCACGCAGCGTGGAGCGGAGGGCAACTCCATCCCCTGCTGCTTTGGTTGGCCTGCAGGGATAATGGAGGAGGACTTTGCAGCAGGAACATCCACCCTCGGCAACACAATGAATTTATTTCATATCCTGACCCTGTGGGCCCAGGTTAAGGAATGGCCCAGATTTTGTGCAGTAGGGACTGTGCAGAATATTGTGGACTACTGCTTTGAACTTCTCCTCATAAATTTTTCCTGCTTCCCTATCTTGTGTGGCGTAATATGGAATCCATGGGATGAGTACTCCTAGAAGACATACAGGGAAATAACGGGAACGGAGCTCCAGGCATGGATCTCTAACTGGGCAGCAGGCTTAATGGTGTGCTTTCACTCAAACCCCTGTTCATGGTCTCCATAGTGAGCTCAAGTCTGCCATGCTGTTCTTGAGGCCTGGTTGCTGCCCCAGCTCTTAAAGAAGACAGTCATCACTTCATCTGGAGCAGTAGTGATCTATCTGTCCCTGTTACGTGGCAATAGTCATTAAATCAGCAAAATCCTTACAATACTATTTACTTATTCTGATGTTAGAAAAGAGTTTTGCTCTCTTAAAATGTTTTTATGAGCAGTGTTGTTTGCTTTGGCCCCATCAACTGTCACCCAGGATATTCCGGGAGGCTGAAGGGGTTGACATCACTTTTAGACTGAGTGGCAGTCAGAAATACGGGACAACAGAAATGTCAGCACCAGAGGTTCAGCATCGAAGGGATGGCAACACCGGGTGGGATATGTAAAAAGGTGATACGATATCAGTGCAGACACAAAGATGGATAAATAAGGAAGTGGAGCCACTAATGGCTGACAGTTCCCGGCAAATGTCAGAAGAATGCCATTCGCCTCAATACCTAAAGATTTAGCCTAAATGGCTTAAGAGTAGCCTGCTGGTGCTTGCATGTTTGGTACTGGTTGCAAAACTCGTCAGTGGCTGGGGTTTGCAAATCCTCCTTTGCAACTGGCATACTAGAAGTACAAACACAGAGCAGAGTTTATGCATTGACTTAACTCAGAAATAGTCTGCTTAATACAAAGGAAAACTTCTCTCCAATCTGAACTAAATGTGTAGTCACTGCAGACAACCCTCTGAAGAATGTCCTGCTTTTCAGAGCCTTTTCAGATACCAAATTTCTTGTGATGAGCAAGTGGGGGAGCCCATGAGATACCTGCATTTGCCAAGTGCAAGTTCACAGGAGGATGGAGAACCAGAATGTCTCAGCTGAAAGCCAAAATTGAAAAGGATGAAAATTCAAGAAAAGAAGGGGGGTGGGAACGAGGGGGAGGAAGGAAATGGGGGGAGAGTGATGTAACAGCCTCATATGTTGATTTTAGAGGATGCATCTGTAACTGTGACTGGGGAGATTTAGATTAGATAGTATGAGAAGGTGCTTCACTCAGAGGGTGGCCAGGCATTGGAACAGCCTCCCCAGGGAAGTGGTCACAGCACCAGCCTGACAGAGCTCAAGACGTGTTTGGACAGTGCTCTCAGGCTCATTGTGTGATTTTTGGGGATGCCCTGGGCAGGGACAAGAGTTATATTTTGATGACCCTTGTAGGTCCCTTCCTACTCAGGACATTCTACGATTTTGTCATTCTATGATGACTTCTCAGAACCACATTACCATTTAAATGTATTATTCATAGCTTCAGTCTTGCCAAAACATGATTTAGAAAAGGTATCTCCTGCTCTACTACCAAATAGGTGAAGTTGTATCTTTCAGTGGCTTGGATCTCAGTGTAGGAAGTTTATTATTTTATGGAAAATAAGGTACCAATAATTGTGGCAATGGTTTAAAACAGAGTTTGTGCGTATGAGGCTCGTATTTCCTACATACATTTCCTTCTGTTGCCCAGCTGATTCATTTTTCTGTTAGAGAAATCAGACTAGGACTTTGGTTCCTCTCCGAATAATCCACAATTTTAAGACTTCATCTTCATGTAATTATTCCTTCATGCCAGTAAGTTGTGGTTTTCCTGTGACTTGTTATTTATAGGCTTTATACTAGAATCAACGCCTGCTGTTGATAAGTTGATGGGAGCTGTCTGTCACTTTGTGGAATGCTAATTACTCTGTCCTCTCTCGTTGAGCCTAGATACCTGGGGAGTCTAACAAGTGTGGCTAATGAACAACACATGCAGTGGCTGTGGGACTTCAGCGGGAGGATGCCCTTTTGGATAGGCAAGTATACTGGCTGCAAGTCACCTCTGAAGACTGCAGTTCCTGTGCACATGGAAAAGCAGAAAATGCTGCAGCAGTTTGAGCCCAGGTTTCAAACACTATATTGTCCTCAAATTTCTGATGCTTTTATTATTTCAGAGCAAGGCATAAACCTAAAAGCTGTAATTTACATGGCTACTTTTATAAGTCCTTATCAAAAAGATGAGTTTATCATGATGCCTATTGCTGGACTGTTTTTGTCTTGAAACCTTTTCTATTTTAACACAAGGTGATGAAAATAGTTCTGGTGGAGCTCTTACAATTTTGTTTATCTCATCTTTCTTTTGACTATTACTTTATCTATCACTAATTTAGCCTTTTATTTTGTTTCAACTTAAATAATTATTTGTTACTCCTAATTTAATGTTGTAGTCTTGTGTCAGAAACCTTATGAATTAATTAAATTATAAGCTAAAGTACATTTCATCACATCATTTCAGATTTAGCTATTTCTGTGTGCTTATTAGGCACTTCACATTTAATGAGAAATGGAAAGAATTTGGATGGGTCTTCTTAGTACCTTCTTTCTGTGAATGACTGCCTTAGCTCAAATACTAGTGCTATTGCTTTCTTCTAACCCTTCTTGTTTCTGCTGTACTGTCCTCAGTTTAGTTCTTTTTCTCTGATTCTGAAGTGCAATTATCAGCTCTTAGTAATTTTCTGAGATGGATTTACAAGGTATACTAAATTACCTCTAAAAAATACAGTTAGTTTTGGATCATGTTTAATGGAATCATAATTCTGTTAACCTGAAAGAAATAAACTTGGTTGATGAAGATAAAGACTACAAGATTGTTATGCCAATTTTCTTATCTTGGTCTCTCCTAAGAAGACAGGTCATGTCCGAAATTATGCCACACCTATTGGTCTTAGTAGCTTAGAGGCTACAGGAAAAGATATGTTTCATGTTCTACTAATTAACACAAGCTAATTTTACAACTGTTAATTTAAACAGTGTAAACAAGGTCCACAAAGATCTGCAGAATTTCATATTCAGAAGAAACCTGAAGGCATCTGATGCTGCCCAGACTACTTGCTATTTCAAGTATCAAAAGAGAAAACTATGAGGTGATAGACATGTAACAGATGTAAGAAGAAAAAAACATTTTAGATACACACTACTGCAGAAAAGTATATTTGCCTTTATTCATATGGCACTAACTGTGATTCAAGTGGCCTAATTAAATCCTAAATTGTGTTTTGCTTGTGTTCTACCAGATGTTTTGTTTTTCTCTCAGCACAATATTGTATGCATTTTTTAATGAAGAACAACATATAGAATGACATGACTCTCTAGGCATCTGGCTCCAGTGACAATAAACATCACTGATTTGGTCTTACTGATTTCACACAGGCTTGAATGACCAAGTCAATCCTGGACATTGGGAGTGGAATGGAGGAGAACCTGTAACCTACACAAACTGGAGAAGAAGCTCCTACCACTTTCCAGTGAAAGGAAGAAATTGTGTATTTGTGCAGAAGCGAGGAAAATGGCAAGCAACTGACTGCAAGAAGGTCAAACCCAGCAGCTATATATGTTCAAGAAAGTTGTAATGGATGGAAGATGCCTCTGAAAACATAAGGACATTCATGCTATTTCAGTGTGTCACCTGCAGTTAGAAAACCGTCCTAATTATCAGCAAGGCTTATTTTAAATGCTGCCAGAGGTGCAGACACACTGGCCTCTAACCAAGGTATAGAGATCAGTTGCAAAAATTATGTCCAGGTTAAGGTTTTGAAATCTCCCCAATGACTTTGATCTGTCACTTACTCATACGCATTTTTATGCCAAAGAGCTGGGTCTCAAGGCTTTCATCACACTTCAGTGTAAAAGCGCTTTTTCTTTTAAAGACAGTACCATGTCAGTTGGTTTGCTTTGCTTTGCTTTGCTTTGGAGGGGTTGTGAACTGCAGTTTTACTCTGCAGTCACAAAAAGAAGAATACTGCTGGCGCTGGAAATTAGGGCAGACAGCTGGCTAAAAACAGATCCTCTTGGGTGATGACAGGAGTGATGTCATGTAACTACTGGAGTTTCTTTGGTTGATGCCCTAGTGCATCTTACAAAAGTACCAATGGCTGGACTTTGGCGGGTGGCAGAGTACCAACAGGAGCAAAGCCTTGTACTTCTTCTACCTCTCAAGGCCAGCTTGAGAACCTAATGGATCTTCCCACAGAGAGTTGCCTTTGTTTTACATTCCTAATGATATTTTTTCTTTTTTTTTTTTTGGAGTTGCAGTATGGTGCTGTAATTTTTAGTGTAATTAAATAATGGGGCATCTCTAAATCTAATGTTACAGCAAATTATGATTTACTTTTTAAAAAAAGAGTAAACTTAATCCTAGGATATTAACTTGGGATATTCACTGATACATGAACATCAATAGGATTTATATGTGTGTATTAACCAATGTAATCATGAGACATATTGTAGTAAAGCAGCTATGGCTTTTGAAAAGTATTAATGTAAGTCCTTATTAGAGATCTGAGGTTTTTAAAAATAATATTTAAAAATCCAGATTTATTTCTGAGAAAGGCTTAAACCCCAGCAATTAATAGGAAAAAACCAGCTGGCCAGAACTTATTATTTTAGATATATATAGTTGCAGTATAACCATTTTGTAACATTACAGTAAATTTATACTTGACCTGTCAAAAGCTTGCTTTTTACTGCCAGCCTTAAAATTACAAAAAAAAACCCCAAACAAAATAAACCAAAACAGAAAAAAAAAAGAGGATCCAAGTATCGGCTTCCTAAAAAAAAAAAAAAATAATAAAACTCCTCTCAACAGGAGCCAGTGTGTAACAGATGTTTTGGAACTGAGTAGGGTGAATTTGCCCTGTACCTATGAACTCTCATCCCCCCCATTTGCCTGCCTGCTGCCAACAGTTGATCCCCCCCTTGCTTGTCTACTCAGCCAGCCTCTGGTTCAGTTTTGCACCAGAGCTGCAAAACCTCCTTCTTGGG
>VXBT01002513.1:91563-130572 GCA_013400235.1 Oriolus oriolus | reverse complement strand
GGCACAGGCAGCAGCACGGGCACCAGCACAGCCACCGCCACCGCCGCCGGCGCGCACCGGCTCCGCGGCTCGGCGCCGGCAGGTGATGGAGCGGATGAGCGGGCTGCGGAGGGCGGGCTGCGGGGACCAGCCGTGTCGCCGGCGGTAGCGGGGAGGCTGAGCGCGGCGGAAGGACGGGAGGCGAGGCGGAGAGGAGCGTGGAGCCGCAAGTTGTGCCGGCGGCCGGAGCGGGGCGGGTGCGCGGCGGCCCGGGGGGACCCGGCTGCGGCTGCCGGGGGCCGGGGGGGCCGGGGGGGCGNTCCGGGGGGGGGGCGGGGCCCGCGGTGACCCGCGGGTTGCGGCTCGCCCCCCAAGCCGTGCTAGGGGCCCCGGGCTCGCGGCTGGGCAGAAAGTTCATTTGGGATCTGGCAGGAGGGTACGCGTTCCCGTGGGGACAAGACTCGGTTCAAAACCACTAAACAGTTCGTTTGGAGAAAATCTTTACAACTCCAGGCACAAAATGCTTTCCTGTAGGACACACGAACACCAAATTTTTAAAATGAAAGCGCTGCTGAAAGCCTTGCAGAGGAGCTTCTCTTGGCAAGCTTGCGTACTGAAGGCTTTTAATAAGGAAAATACAGTCTTTCAACTGGATGCAAAAAATAGAGCTGAATTATTACTTCCTAAATCTATCATGATTCCTGGCTTTCAGTTAGGAGAGCTTTTGGTGGCGTTCAAGTGCCACAGCCATCATGTTCCTTAAATATCTCCTAATCCCCGAGCAAACAAAAGTCTGTTGGTGTTTAGTGTGTTTGGTGCATGTGGGGCAGAGCTGTACTTCATTCTTATTTCGTAGTTACTTTGTGGTGATACAAATTCAGTGCTTCTGCTCAGCTGAGTTTTGGCAAGGTCCTCTCTTGCAGCGGAACTGGGGGACCTTCTAAATGAAGCTAACAAATAAAATATGCTTTGAAATGGAGTGCAGATGGGAAGCCTCTTAAGTATTGTGTTGCACAACAGTGCGCTCTCTGTGTGTGCATTCGGCTCACTGAACTGTGGGGTTTGTGAATGCATCCACAATCTGAACTGGACCCTGTACTGTTCAGAAATATCATGCCTTAGTGTCTGAAACAGCAGCAGCTCTGATGATAAAGGTTAGTTCATCTCTCTCCTGACAGTACTTTTGATGCCTGACACCTCTGGTCAGTATGTTTCTTCAGAAATTTGTGTATGTCCTAAGTTTTTAATTCTGAGATATTCTTAAATTGTGGAATAAGAAGAGTAACTGGTGTTTGCTCGCTCAGGTGGGTGGTATCTCAACTTTTTTAGAGCTGCTTTGTGAGTTATGCAGCTGTCCGTTTTATTGTACGGCGCCTGTGAATGGCTGTTTCATACTGACTGATAGCAACAGGCTGATAGTAACACCCTTGACGATAGAAATTGAGGTGTTCTCTATCCCAATTTCTTTATCCCTGCATCTCACCCTTTCTTCACAGTAGGGAGTGTCCCTTTGGCTCCATCTCCTGGCTCAAAAAGAGGATCCCCCTTCACTGTGAAGATATGGTGGGGTGGGAAGTCTCTGGGTGGTATTGGTAAAAACTGGGTGAGAAGGGTAATGAAGGCTTTTTCTTCATCTTGAACATCTTCGTGTGATCTTGGGATGTTACACCAAGGTCCCTCCATTCTGCTGGAAGCTGGAAATCAGGTTCTTACTTTTATTTCCTGAAAAGAGAGCATGTCTCTTACGCTACTTCTTATGTCTTGGAAAGATTTTTTACTTAGTGACTAAATATTATCATGGTATTTAGAAAATCATAATTTAGAATTTCATTCCTCTCATGTATCTGCTCTCAACAGAAGGGTTAGTCATCTTGCCTGATACATCTCTGTGTGGAATCTTTTAGTGGAAATGTGTTAATGATATATCCTTTATGTCATGATTTTTCTGCATGGTCAGGAAAGTGTCTTGCCTGCAAATTATTAATCCACTTGAAATAGAGAACCTGTGGTGCTGTGGAAGGATCTTGCTGTGATTTAGCAGATGTATGACTATGATTGACTTTGTGTGTGAGCAGAGGGAATCCTATTCTGCAAGTACAGTGAGATGGCAGGAACTTTCCTTTGTGGAGCATCTTTTGTATGCCCTCTCTTTGGTGGAGAACAACTTCCTTCAAATGCCAAAGACAGGAGGGAAAGAGCCTTAGCCAGACTGTAGCACCAGGGTGCTTGTCCTACTTGTGACAGCCAGGATTTCTTTATCCAACCACTGTACCCCTAACTGAAAGGGAAAGGTGTTGGGCTGTTCTGTCACTGATGTTTAGTGTTTGAGGTGCTGGTGGGGGTAGCAAAGCAATAAGGAATAACTTCCTACAGCTCGTCAGCTATGTGAAATTGGGAAGAACTCTTTTGTTTCTGTATAGATGTCCTCTGTATTCCAGCAGGTGCCAAACAGTACGTCAGTGCCATGTAGTGCTTCATTGTTACTGCCTAAAGTATGATAAATCTTGTGGTCTTAGGGTACAAACTTACAAAGACAGCACGGTGTGGTCTGGGGGCTGCCTATGGTTTTTTTTGTTTGTGTGGCACTCTCAGTAGAGGTATTTATAACCCTACCTATGGACAGCAGTTTTCTCTGCTCTGGTGCAGCGTGTCCCCTCCTTGCATGCAGAGACATTCCTTCTAACACATGCAGTCTGGCAGCAGGGGGACTCAGGGCAGGGAATAGCTTCCCATGGGCTGAGGAGGCTCACAGCTTCTCTCTGGCCATCCAGAACCCTTACCTTGAGGCTGAACATTGGTGACTTTCTGAAATCACTTTTTGTCCGCAGAGTCCACTGCAGGGGGAAGAAAAAGATAATTCTCAGCAGATTAGCTCTGTATATCTTCTGATGTCTGTGCCTAGCTTTTTACCAAGCTGTGCCTGCTAGGATCACAGAGCTACTACCACCAGCCCTCCGAGGCTGAGCTGAATTATTTTCTGACTTATGTATCACGAAGAGATGCATCAGCTCAAGAGACTCCAGCTGCAGAACGTGTGTGTGTGCAGCGTGCCTTGTTCAGATGTTATTTCCTTAATAAAATTGCTCGTTTGGTGTGAGGAGCTGTTGGCTGGTCTGGGTGTTAGGTTTTTTCTCTTCTCTCCTACTAGCCCTGAGATACGACTGTCAAGTTTTCTTGTCTCTGGCTGGTTCTGTAAGTTAATTTAAGGTCCACAGTCTTGGTAGAGCTGTGATTGCAGGGAGTTTGAGGTGGTAGCCTGTTTGACATGTGTGGGTAGAAATAGATGCTGCTGTGGGTACTTTGTGTTTGGAAGGGACTGCAGAAAGGCAGCAGCCCCTGAGGAATGCTGGCTGAAAATGCTGGCTGCAAGGATCCTGGTTAGGTTTGAGTTACCTGGATATGCCATGACTTCACACACACTCTGACACATGCGCTTTCATTCACTGTAGGCTGAGGAACATTTCTTCAGAGCCTTTTAATTTTTCTTCTTCCCTCTTCCTCCTTCTCATCCCCCAGACTTTGCCCTGTGGTAGCTGTCACTATAGTGGAGAGGCTGGGTTTGCACCAGAGCCTGCATTGCCTGTGAGATGGTGCACAACTTGTGGAGCAGGATTTGGTACCTCTGCTCTACCTGATGAACAAGAAACATTTTGCTCGTCATGGGAATGTTATCACTCGTGGAGCAGTTGCACTCAGTGTTTTGCTAGGCTAAAGACTTGCAACAGTCTGAGACTGCTAATGAGGAATAATACATTCAGTTAAAATACACAGTGGAATTCTATTATTGTAGGCCAAAATGTAGTAAATGACTAAGAGCTTAGTCCAGGATTCAGGGAAAATGTTGTCTTTTCTGCAGAGTGCTTTGTGAATGTTGATAGTGATCAGCGGTTGAAGTCACATGAGCCAAAACCTGGCACAGGTCCTGGTCTGTTTCCCAGAGTTGTAGAGACCTGGGGTGTGTAGAAGCTCTCTGACTTGAGGACACAACCTCAGTCTATCTGATGTCTCAGAGGCCGATATGCAGGACTTGTGGCTGTAGGAAGGTGATCACAGCACTCTGCATTGTCTCAGCTCAGGTCAAGGAGATCCCCAAAGCCTTAGGAGAATGTGGCTCTGCTACCCCTAGACCTGCATGGGATGCAGTGTGGCTGTGTTTGCTTAGCCCTGTGCTGGAGTGAGCTGCCTGGGTGTGCTGACTTTGGGACATGTCATACCCATGCCATGTTTTGTATTTTCATATACAGCTCTTCTCCTGACAGTAAGTGATTGACTAGAACTAATGTTATGTAAATCTAATGTAAATCTGAAACATAAGTTGAACACTGCAAGGGGAAGGCTGTTGGTGTGGCTGCCAGCGTTGCTTTCTGAACATTTAGATTCACACTGTAGTTCGCTTGGTTTGTCCCACAACATCTGGGTTTGTCCCACAACCAGTTTCTACAGCATGAAGAAGCTCTTGGCTATAGATGACTTCTGCCAGAGCTGAAATTTGCAGTAATTTAACAGAATTTGACCTTTTGTCTCAAGAAACTGTGTTGTGTCTTCCAAGTACTACTGTGAGTATATACAAAATAGACAGGGAATGTGTGTGCAAAAATCCCTGCAGCTGCTGGTGAACTGGGAAAGCAGCAAGGGCAGTGTTGATGTTGCTGACACAGGAGTTGCAGAGAGGAACAGGAAGGAAGCTTATTTTCAAGTTCTTGTCCGTAAGGATGGTCAAGAATGCTTTGGTGGGGTCAGACTTATGTGCTGTTTGTTCACAGATTATCTTGCAGTCAACTAACGATACCAGCCAAAAGACCTTTGTCCTTTGTCTTTGAACACTGACCTTCCTCTTTTGGGGCAGGATATTTTGCGATGTGTGTTGATCCCATTATAGCTCTGGTGCTCTTTTAGGTCAAAGCGGAAAGGGGGGATGCAGCAACGAAAGCAAAAAGTTATTGAGATCCTTAAACACACTGACATGTAGGAAACAGCTTTTAAAAGACCTTTTTAAAATATGAATGAGCGTGAGATGTAAATGACTTGCTAAGAGGCCAGTTTCCAGAGACAGGATAACCATAGGGGACTGCTTGGCTTGTACTGTATATTCATCTGATTAGCTGAAGTTCCTGGCTCTTTCCCAGAGTCTTTAATGTGAAAATATTCATTGAAATTGATGTGTTGATTCTGTGAGTCTTGACCAGTGACCTAGGGGTAAGTGTGACATGCTGAGCTGATACTGAGGCTTTTTGGGGCTGAGTACAAAACAGATTTGTTTATTGACTGAGTGGCATCTCCAGTGCTCCAGTGCTTGGTTGATGATGAGCCAACTGATAAGAAATTGGGGAAAGTTGCTTTCTTCAGCAAAGGGAAGTTATTTCCTGTATATCTCCTGGGAAGAAGGCTGTGAAGGATGTAGAAATGCTTTCTGCATGAAGTCACGTCAGCTTTTTCATGTTGTTCATGAAATATAGGTGAAAAAAGTAAAATGCTTTTGGTAGGCACCACTTCCTTAACAAGACCCAACGGTGATGCAGGACCCAAAACTGTGCTGCTCTGCTGAATTGCCAGTGCTGGTGTCTGAATAGAGAGTAGGCAGTAAACAGTGAAAAAGGGCTTGGGAATGCCACATTCCTCTAGGATGGTGGTCACGTCTGTGAGAAAAAGCAAAGGAAAAGCTCTGAAAAGTGCCTGCCAGCAATGGAAGTTAACTGAGATAGGTAGGTTGTGTCTTGTAGACAGAGCATGTGTGTGTCCATGCAGCAGCATTTTTGGTCTGCTTGAGGTATTGCTGGGCTCTTCCAAGGGAACTGAGAAGTTATGGGGCTTCAAAGGGAAACATATTTTCAGGGTACTCACTGTCCAGCTGGACTTAAATGAAATTATTTGTGATTACCCCAATCTGTATGAATGTGTCTGCTCTTTTCTAGCTGTAGGCTCAGGTTTAAACTTTCGATAAGGATGGATAGTGTCTCATCTCTTCTCATGTCCAGCTGCTGCAATCCTTTTAGTGTCACTTTCACTTAAAAACCATGAAGAGCCTTCCAGTACAGGTTTTAAAGCAGAAGTTTAGACCGGCCAAGATGGTCTTGGAGGTTATCCTCCAGCAAAAAACTTCTAAAGAAGCCGCCACTCAGCCACGGTGCTTGAGCAGCCTCCCAGAAACAGCTGCTGGGGATGCACAAAGCTGAACTTTTCATGGCTGAAAAGTTAGTTTTGCCATTAAAACTAAAATTTAAGAGAGTGCAGCTGCCTGCAAAGTGCAGCAGCTGGCTTGAGCAGCCAGGGCTCTTCTGGAGCAACAGGGAAAAGCAATTTTATATTGTCTGGCATGAGCTCAGCTGCCCTGTAGAAACAACGCAGAATTGGCCAAAGGCAGTTGTTTGTGTTTCAGGTGAATTGCAGGTGAGCGCTTGGGGGAATGTGGGGACACACACTGATAGTTTTAAGGACACTTCAAAGAACTGATTATAATTTAATTTGGGTCTCAAAAGCTACGATATAAGAATCATTTCCACTCTGTGTTCCCATTGCTTAGCAAAATTTCCTGCCAGTGCTTGGTTAAGAGTAGGAAATCGTTGTCTTTGGTGTTGCAATGATGACTTTCAGAATTCTGCCTAGTGAGGGGGATGTCAGGTGTGCCTGTCCCAAAGATGCAGCACAGTGAAAGCAACAGATTGTGGTACAAAGAACAGAAGGAAATTGGTAATTTCTCTTTGTATGAACTATGTAATTGACTAATGACTCATTTTATTCTCATGGATAGAGAGTTTAGATGACCCAAAAATACCCCGTTTTTTGTTGTAAGGTTTGAAGCTTGAGTAGAGTACAGCAACTGCAAAAATATGTACACATGAAGCCGCTCTGTGGGCACAGTATTTGGTTGTAGGAAAAAAAAGTCTGAAATGAGCTAGTCATTCTGTTTGTGTCTTTTCTAGATCTAAGGTGGCAGTGGGATGGTAAATTCACAGAAGAAAAGCTCGTAGGGGTAGTTCTCCTTCCTTGCACGTCTCCTGTGGCAGCAGCAGTAGTGGAAGTATGCAGTTAATGGAAGTAATGTGGAGTCTAATTTCTACCCTGCTACAAAGGCATTTTAAGCCTTTGCTGTTGAGGTGCTACAGAAGGCATAAACATCCACAGGTCTCTATACTGCAACAAATGGAAAAGGTATTTGTATATAAATATTTGAGCAAGATGTTTTTGTGTTGTGTGGATTTCCAGGCACCTCCTGCCTAATCCCGCTTCTGATGCGGCACTCTCGCACTCGCCTCACGCTCGCTCGAGTGTCTGCTGAAACACTGTCTGGAAGGGGAATGTCAAAAGCATCAGTCATGGGTTTTTATACTGATTGACATTAATTAGCCTCTATGTTTTCCTTCTCTCACCCTTGTCCCCTTTTTAACTTCATGTTTTTCCTTTGAAACAGAGATTAATTTGGAGTAGCAAGATAGTCAACTGCCCTTGTTTGAACCTGCTTGCACTGTAAATTTTGCTGGGCAGTGTTGGGGAGTAGTGGGGGAGTTCAGCCATGAGGGTGAATCGTTTGCTATCACAGTGATGGTTTCTAAAGCCTTCAGCCACCAACCACCTCCTTTCCTTTAGAAGTGTTTCTCTTCTAACCTAGTCATTTTGAGTGACCTGCTGTGCTTTTCACCAGTCTCCCTTTTATTGTCTTCTTTTGACTTGATTTGGGCATAGCCTCAAATTTCCTGAGAAGTCATCCCCTTTTCAATTGTGTAGAGATTTGGGAAGCCAAAGTAGCTTCTGCTGTGTCTTTGTCATGAATGTGGACTCTCCATCACTTAAACGTCATGTCTCTGGGGTGACAGCACAAGACCTGGTGGCAGGTGGGGGAAGGTCTGGGAGGTTCTGGGGTAGCAATGCAGCTCCTGAACCTTGTTTGGTGGGCTCAGTGGGCAGTGGGTGGTGAGGATGTATATTATCAGGACCAGCTTTGAACCTCCTGCATGGTTGGCCATGTTTTTGGCTGTCTCCAACAACCATCCTGTAGAGTTTGAGGTACTAAACAGTCAGTCTCCTACCTAATTTTTTTCTTTTTTTTTTCTTTTTTTTGCAAGCCTCCTTTCAAATTCCAGCCTAAGCCTCTTCATAGGTAGTTTGTACTGCTGTATCTTTCCTTCCCCCCCCCACAAAGAGAGCCTTCATTTTGCTGTAGTAGCAAAGCCATCGCCTTTTTGTCTCATGGGAGGGGTCATCCTGCTGACCTTTCCTTGCACTATTCCAGTGTCACATAACCTTTCTTGAACTCTGTAACCTGAAATTGCACATCATTCCAGCTGAGACCTTACTAGTGTCTTGCATATTTTCCCATTCCTCACTGAGACCTTGAGCAACATCTGGTTTTTTTACACTCTTGCCGTGAGCCACTAAACCATCAAAATCTTTCCCTTTCTATATCACTTCCAACTGTTGAGCTTTCAAGCTTCAGAACATATTTCTGTAATCCTAAAGTGCATGACTGCACTTGGCTTTATTACAAGCTGTACCTCCTGTCAGTTGTTTTAGTCCTCAAATGTTCTGAACGCGCTTCTGCCCATCGTCTGAGTTGACAGACTTTCCCAGCTATGTGTTGTCTGCAGATTTCATTCACAGTCCCCTACTTTCACTATCAAGGGAATTAGTGGAATTGCTAGATAAGACTGTCCCAAGGCAGATCTTTTAGGAAATCTGTTTATAGTTTGTCTTTCTCGCCAGAATTTCAACATCTGCACAAGCTGCCCTTCTTACGGCTTTTGGGAGGTGGAGCTTGGTTTGGCTTTAACCCTGGTCCTAAATAGTAAACAGGATGGATTGTGGATCTGGGCTGGTGGGTGATCCACACGCAGATAGGCGCTTTGTATGCGGGGTGTTGGCAGCAAGAGCACATGTGTCAGGGCCGTGATGTTAAATATTTCCTCTTGGACACAGAAAAATGGCTTTGTGTTCTAGTCTGTTATTATCAACACTTAACAGTTCCTGGAGAAGGTTTTTTTTTTATCTTAAAAAAAAAAACCTCAACCAAACCCAGGAAAATAATAGGTACATGAAACCAATGATTTGAATGTGAAGTGGGAATGGCACTTTTAATTTATACTCTTATTAACTGTAGGAATGACCAGAGCTGAAAATATCAGTTGTGTCATCTCTAAGCGTTGAAAGCATTACTGAAATAGAACTGTCACTGTCTCACTTGCTTTTTTTTGAGTGTGTCTCTGGCAGAAATGATCTCGAAAACCTTAATCTATGTCTTCCTTTATGGCTAGTGCCAAAAGACCAGAATAGATCATCTCTGTGGGCCTCATAGAAGCCCAGTTCCAGTTGGGAGACGATTACTGTGGTCTCCCAGAGCTTTGAGCAAGCAGCACAGCCGTTTCTAAAAACATCAGACACACCAAGTGGGTCATTATAGAATGGAAGAAAAAAGAATTGTATTTTGAAGCATATGTTGTATATGCTTAAAATGGCCAATAATCTAAATTATTAATGGAGAACACAACAGATCTAGGGCATTAGCTTTATAAATTTTGTGACTACGTGTATTCACAGAGAGAGAAGACTGTACTTGCATGATATTCACTAAAATCAGCGTTTGAGGAAGGTGAAGTACTACAAACCCACTCTTAACTGCTATGTTTCCTTTGTTCAGTGGCTTTAAAGCACACTTGGAGAATTCTAGCACATAAAAGGAGCAAACAGGCCATTCCTGGGCCCAGAGGGGGATTAGGAACTCGGTGGCATCTATGAGATGTTTGCTGAGGCAGTGAGAGTCTGGACTACACTAGTTTGAAAATAAACAGCATTTGCTGTCCAGCCACAGAAATCCATGTGTGACAGCTTGCTCTGTGTGTGTGTACTTGAAGAGACAATTTAAGAGTTTTGTCCTTGTATTAGTGTCCGGAAGAGGAGTCTGTACACAAACAGATCTTTTTCTGTCAAACAGTCATCTAAAGGTAGGATTTTAAAATGTATATTTTTTCAGTGCCTGACGTCTCTTCCCTGCTGCTGTTCTGCACATATTTGCTCATCAGAATGCCAGTGTTGGGTTCACAGAATCTCTGCTAAAGTAATGGGAATGTCATGTGATGGGGTCATTAGTATTTAGTCCGTTAGATGTCAGTTGTGCAGCGTATGGTTTCTTTTTTTTCTTAATGGCTCTCGAAGCCTTTATAGGGACTGATCCCTTTAAGTCACATGACGGAGGGTTTTTATCACTTAGTTAAAAAATTTTCTGCTTGAAGTCTAATTACTTTCCACAAAGGTGTGGAAAGCCCCAGTTCTCAACATAGGTTATTTAAGGGAATGTTTGTACTTTGGGCGGCCAGTATAAGAGGCTTTGAACCTTAGATCTGCTGAACTGTTAAACTTGTGCAAAAAATACTTTCCAAACATGAGCCAGTTTTTGTCCTACCACCTGGATTCATCTGGTGTGTTAGAGGTGATGGAAGAGGAAAGGCCAGGTGGGTATGATTGCAGCTGTCTGTCTGAGGCTTTTGGCACTGTCCTGATTTTTGGTTCTGGTGCTTTCTCTGATCTATTGGAACAGATTTTTGAGACCTCACTACCACAGCTGTGGTGTTGCGTGGGCTTCATAGCTGCATACCACCCCAGGAATGTTAAACAGAGTTATAATGGATTCTTATTTTCACCTCGTGATTTAAAACAAACTCTTCAACATGTGGTTGTGGCTTGTGTGTTGTCACTTTACAGCACTTACAGTTTCAAAACAGATGACTGGAATCGCAGTGGTTTTTAAGAGCACACTTGCTTTTTGCCTAGGGTTTTCCTCCTGGTGACAAAGTTCCCTTCCCGGTACCTCCAGTCCAGCAGGGGCCCAGGCAGTCTGTCTGGGCATGTGGTGCCTCTGTTCCCCAAAGTCTCTGCTACAGAGCTGCTGCTCAAGAATTAACTACTTCAGGTACTTACAGAGCTGCAGATGAGTTTCCTGTGCTGCCAGCTCAGTGAGGTTCCTGGTCCTGTGGCAGTGCATGGGAACGAGGCAGCAAAGCCGAAGATGAGCAGCAGAAATGTCGAGTTTGCCTTATTGTGCGAAGATTTACAGTGTTTGCTGTCGTGTATCTTAGCCTCATTTAAAGTACGCACTTAGGCATGGCCTGTTGATATAAAGCATGCCAAATCTCCATTGCTGAATTTACAGGGGAGACACGGGGCCAAAGTCCTGTCTTAGCTACCATATAGGATTTTCCTTTAATGAGGATAGTGAAGTAATGGCTTATTGGGACTTTGGGACCAGATCCTCTCCTAGAATAAACAAAGCTAAGCTCATTTAGAGCAATTGAGCATTAATCTCTATAAGACTTTTCCAAAGATATATTGCAGTGAACATAACAAGGAAGAGAGCTCATTATTTTCCAAGAGAAGTGACAGATGAGAGTGCATTTCCACTCCACAATTATCATAGCTTCCTTTTTAATCACATCACTGAAAACCTTTAGTGGCCATTGTAATGGCAGTATTTGTGAATGGAGGCTGGATGTATTCAAAACAGCATGAGTCCGGTAATTTTTCTTTCTTACAGTGTATCTTGCCAAATACCTAATTTTCAAAGATTAGAGTCTTGGAGCGCGGAGCTGAAGGTTTGATTGGCTGGAGGACATTCACGGCTCAGTAATGAAACACTGATGTATAAAATGGTAATTGATCCCTGGAGCACCGTGAGCGCTGAGCCAGATCACATTATGTGCAGATTCCAGCGCGGCAGCAGAAACTGTACAAATGTTGGCAGAGAGGGTTAAATGTGAGATTAACTAACCATGTTCTGCAGAGATGGGACTAAAGTGGAATACAGCGTTCAAAATTTTTGGGGTGGTTCATCAGAGAAGTGGTTTTCCATGCAGTTTTACTCTCTGTACATTTGTTTCACAGATGCAGTCAGAGGTGATTTGTTCTCAGAAAGGGCTGTTGCAATTTACTGCTAAGTCCAAGCCTGACCAGTCATAAAAAAGTCACTTTGGGAGATAATGGTATTTTTTATGCACCTGTAGCTGTTATATGTTACTTCTGCAGACTCTTTTAAGCACATTGTGTGCTGAGGAAAACTCTTCTTTTCTCTGGGTCAGAAAGGCTGCTGCAGCACTTCAGTTCCAAAATAATTAAAAAAAATAATCCCCACCCTGCTGCTGTTTTTAGACATTTGTGTTTGGCCTGTATGACTCGTCTCTCCATGAAGACCTAACAGAACTGGTTCTGTGCGGGTAGTTAAGCAAGACATTGCAGTTGTGACGATGGATTTTGTGCCCCGGGTCCACTGGGAGGCTGAGCTGAAACTCCTTTGTGGTTTCAGATCTTCCTGGAGTAATGGTGATTCTGTTGTCCCCATGGGCTGCTGTAATTGCAGGTTCAGTACTTGCCATGTTTGTTGCCTTGCTTGGAGACTATCGAGACTCCTCTCTGCTGCACTGAGGGAATAAGGGTCACTTGAATAAACTCTCTTCTTTCTTTTGTGTGTGGGTGGGGATAGCACCTGTGTGGTTTATATGTAGGCATCTAAACTCTGGATGTCTGAATCCAATGCAGAGGCTGTTTGAGAGTGTGCTCACCGCAGGCTGGACCCCACCATACCTCTGCTCTGTTCCCCATCTGGCATGTGAGATCCCTGGTGCATACAAGACATTTCTTCAGCTCTGCCAAGGTAATAAAAGTCATCAGTGTGGGTGGAATAAACATCCTTCCTTCATCAAAAGCTTGGAGAGGTTGAAGCTAGGGTAGTAGCCAGCCCCTGATGCAGGAGGAAAAACTGTGCCTGGGGCAATCAGCTAATCTTTGCCAATTCTCTGCGCTGCTCTGGACAAACTCTCCTTGCCTGCAGAGTGTTTGACTGAAAGCAGTCTCCTTGTATTGGTAATTTTGGAAAACGTGAAGGTAAACTGGTCTGTATTTAGGAAGGTAAAACTATTAAATTCCCAGAATCCTAGAGATGTCAGTCCTGCTCCCTGCCAGCCAGGGTCACGTTGTAGCCAGTTGGGTGGTAGAAATTCCTGATGGATGAAGTGACAATCCATTTTCCAAGCTGTTGGACAGTCTCCAAGATGGACTGTAGGATCTTCTCTTGATTTCTTTCAACAATTGCCTATTGTGTCTGAAAACAATTGCTCAGTTCTTCATTTTAACCATGGCAAGACTAAATTAGGTTGCTTGTTTCTTTTCTTTTTGTTTGGGGTTTTTTTTTTTGTTTGTTTGTTGATTTGCTGGGGTTTTTTTGGTTGGCTGGTGTTTTGTTTTGTTTTTTGTTTTTCTTTTCTTTTTCTTTTTCCTGCAGTGTTGAGTCATAAATCTGGTGGAAGTTGGTAATTCTGCCTCTCCTGTAGTTGATCTCTGGAACGGGCACCATGTGGTCATGGCACCATGTCTCTCAGAGTCCGAGGAGCCAATGGGTTTAGGTAAAACTGAGGCAGTTCTGTGAGGAGCAGGACTCAGTGATCTGTATGGGACCCTTCCAAGTTGATACATTGTGTGATCCTTTGTGCGCTTTAAGTTATGCTAGCTAGCTAGGTTTTGCACGTACTTGTAGATATCTTGTGAAATTGCAGGGTGGTGCTGCTGTGGACTTCCTGTCTACTTGGCATAACCCACGAATAGAGCATCCAGAGCTCAAATCAGTTCAAGTAATAACAGTTAAGTGCTGCTACATGAGTTTCACTGTGGTCTTGAGTGTTGCTTACATCATTGGAGCCTAATCTTGTGGGGAAATTGGGTTTAAGTGTGCTGTGGTACTGCTGGTGTCCTGTCAGGCTGTTGAATCATTCCTGTTTGTGAGCCCAGCAGAAAGCACAATTGTTAGTGTAGGTGCAGTGGATCTTCAGTTCCTGGTGTGCCTTCCACGAGCCTGACAGCCCATGTGCAGAGCAGGCTACGTGATTCCACAACTTAAAACCCCACTTTGGCAGGCAGGTGAAGATGCAGAAGGGCACCTGGGCAGGTTTGGAGAGCTATCTCTGTTTTCCAGGCTGCTGGAGTTGCGAGAGGACTGCCACCTCTATGAAAAAATGCAAATGGCAAGAAATGCTTGTTTCTGTTTGATTCTTAATCCTCCTGTATTTTTCACTACAGCTGTTGCCTGTGGGGTTTTGAATGACTCGGTTTGGACAAGAGTTAGCCACATGAGTGTCTCACTGACTCTCCCTTTCCCATTCTGCCTCTCTGTGTTGTGCTGTTGGCGTTGTGAACATCCCAGGATGATGCTTAAATCCAAATAAACAGAGTTGCCATGGCAATTAAAAGAAAGCTGGAGAAGCGCTTTTGTTGTTCTTGCCTTGTATGATGCCATATTCATACAAACTTCAGCTATGGGTGGGATAATGCAAGTTTTTTAGGAGAAATAATGACATTAGGATCTGATGGATAACCATCTACTGTTGATGGAGTTGTTGCACTTCATACTTGCAGGCTTTTGGTGCCTTGCAGCCTCCAAGAGCTCTGGGTGCACTGGGTGCAGGCTTTCTCTGGTTTCCTTGAACGTTTGTTTTGGGTATTTTTGCCCTCCAGACTGTGCCACTTGCTGTGATTTGTGGTGGGCCACTTCTAGTCTGCTCAGTTAAATGAGCAAAATGTCTGTGTTTTCTTCTCCTGGCAGCACCATGGCCTTCACCAGCTGACAGATGCTCATGAAGTTAGGTCAGTGGTGCTCCACTGCCAGATGATTGTAGTTAAAAAAATATTTATAACTGGCTAGAACTTTTTTTTTATTCTTTGCATATTGATTGATTGGCTTTTAGCTGAAGCCAGTACGTATTTTAGATAGATGAAAAACAGATTTTTTGTGAGCATTCTTCTTGTGTCTGTTTGCTTTAAGAATGCTTTTAATACTTGGCTCAAAGGAATTTAATCTTTTTTTTTTTTTTTTCAGATGATCATTTTATAGCATGTTGAACATTAAAGTTAATACAGGTATTCAGAGTGTATGAAAGATTCTTTGTATGTACATTTTTAAGACAAAAATACCTTGCATGCCAGCAATGCCATCAGCTTATTCTCTCCCTTTACCTTATTCTCAGATCATTTCAGTTCTTTAATCTTTTACAGATGTACCTTCTTACAAGCAGGATTGTAAGTTTATCATGTGTAATAAAGTTCTGTTTTCTTTATATATCTTAACTTGGCAAAAGCACATTAAATATCAACTGGGAAAATGAAAAGTATAATAAGTAATTAACGACAATAGTTTTAGTGCAGACATTGTAGAAATACCGCACATGTGCATTTTAGAATGTTTCCCAAAATTTGACCATGGGCTAATTGGCTAATTGCTAAAAGTATTGGAAAAATTTGAGTATGAAGGAGAGAAACACTGACTATGCAGCAAAATTGGGGAAAATGTAAAATTAAAAATGACATGGTGATCATTATCTATTAGTAGCATGCCTCTGTGAGCATTATCAGGGGCTTCATGCAGAAGTCACGTGACGAAATTTGTTGTGTGGTAGGTCAAAGGTCAGTCTCGATAATTGCAGTGATCTCTTCTGGCCTTGAAAGCCTTGAATTGAGTAGCCCCAGTCATGTTTCCAGGAGTACAGGACCCAAAATATGGGAAGTCCTTATTCTGAAGAGTTTGCAATACAAACAAGAGAGATATAGAATAAACAGGATGCGCCAGAGAACTCCAGAGAGGAAATGACTGGGATGTCATTGTTTGTGAAAGTGTCATCTGTGAGAAAGCACTGTAGATTTATAACTTCTGGGCATCATGTAAGAAACAAGCAGAGAGGATAACTTGAAATGGGTGGAATAATGCATAGGAGGAAAAATGACAAGAAGCATTTTATACATTGAGAGAAGAGGGGAATGGAAAAAAGCCCACAGGGATAGGCCAGTTGCTGACTTTGGCTGGCAGATGAGAGAAAAATGAATAAAGGCTGCTTGGACCTTAAATAGGGCTGACTCAATCTGGGCTTTCAGGGCAAGGCTGCTGAGTGAGAGCTTTTTGCACCAGAAGGTGTCTGTGATCCTGTGGTGTCTGGTACCCAGGCTGTTGATGATACTGAGCTTCGGTCTGCTCCTTCATTCAACCCAAATTCTGTGGGCAGGACTAAGTTTAGACGGGACAGGTAGCAGTCCTCTTATCTATTAGCAAGGCGAAAAGATAAAAGGGGTGACCATGTGCCCTGGCAGTGGAAGTGGGTGAGGGACTGGGTTTTTACCTACTTTGGGCCTTGAGCATCTGAGGTTGTGGTCCCAAACCTAGGCTGTGGCAACCAGCTCTAGGAATCACCATTCAAAATAGTTACATCTTAATCTATATTAATATTAAGGATGTAAACTGAGGAAAACACGTAACCTCTTTTACATGATTAAAGATGTACTCTGACAGCTGCTAAGTACAAGCAGTGCATTTAATGTGGCATGGCTTCTGTCTCTTGCCAGCCTGTGCTGCTCCAGGTATGCATGGATATGTACCTGCTTTGTAAATGCAGTCACAGGTTTGTGTGCAAAGATCAGACCCATGTGCATACCAGGTGTGCACTTGACAGGGATCACTTGCCTCACTGGGACCTCTGGACAGAATTACTGTCTGTGTTATAAAGACCATTGCAGTCTATATTGTTCTGTTTAATATATCTCTTAAATGGCAAGGATTCCATATGATAGATTCTTTTTTCTGTGTGCACTGAAAGCATTTTAAAAACCGTTTAAATATAATCCATATTAATTTGTCGGTATGAATGCCTTTTTAAAAAGCACTGAGAAGAGAGAGAGGAGACTTTGGGAGCGTGCCATTTGCTGCCTCCCATCAGATGCCAAAATTTGTTAGCAGATGAAGCTTTTGGATATTTTCTTGGCGGTCAGGGGGTTCAGAGCAGTTTCGTGCAGGATGTGATCTTCCTCTGGGTGCTGTAAATCCTTTATATTTACAGCGGGATGGATTGCTCTGACTGGAAGAGATGGGCAGTAACACAGGCATGCCTCTCCCTCACCGCTTTCTCCTCTGGGCACTGGAAGACCTGCACACTGTGGGTGACTTGCAGGGATGGCCAACATTTGGTGTGTGTGTGAGCTCGGTGACCATGACAGGAGGTTGGGGAGAGCATGGTGGGCGATGGCCAGAAGAAAATTTTCAGACACCACAATAGTGAAGATGCTGGGCCACTTAGCAAATATGCATGGGAAAGGAGTCCAAAAATGTGTGTGTGTGTAGGCAGGCAAGGTTTAGGTGAATAGCCCCTGAGGGTGGACTCTCTCCGAGATCTGCTTAACAGCTGCCAGTTGAGGTGAGCCATTGCAATCAAAAAGCATTCGATCTGTGCTGTGACAATTTGGCTGCTCCTCCCCTCTCTTGCTGCACCATTTCCAAAGAAGGGCAGTGGGGCTGGTGAAGGCTCTGGGGCACAAATCTGATAAGAAGTGGATGAGGGAGCTGGGGGTGCTTAACCTGGAGAAAAGGAGGCTCAGGGGGGAACCTGATCCTCCTCTGCAGCTACCTGAGAAGAGGGTGCAGCCAGGTGAGGGTTGGTCTCTTAATCTCAAGTAAGAAGTTACAGGAAAAGAGGAAACAGCTTCAAGCTGTTCCAGAGGAGGTTTCGATTGGATAGATTAGGAAAACAGTTCTTCACCAAAAGAGTTGTCAAGCACAGGCTACCCAGGGAAGTGGTGGAGTCTCCATCCTGGAGATGTTTGAAAGAATGTAGGTGTGGCACTCAGGGATATGGCCGAGTGGTGGGCTTGGCAGCCCTGGTTTAATGGTTGGACTCAGAGGGCTTTTTCAACCTTATTGATTCCATGATTCTTTATTGGCCCCATGAGAGGAGCCCTGTTCATGCAGCATTTACTTGGTTCTCGGCCTGTAGCAAAATTGATTAAAATTGAAGTATTATTGATCATAAGTACTGCATTATTTTCCTGGATCTTTTTCTCATCCATGCAGAGAGATGAAATACTGCATTACTATTTTTTTCCCTGCATTACACGGTTGTCTAGTATCTGCTGATCTTTTGAAGTCCTGCACTCTGAAGACCTCACAGCTGAAGTGCTAACTTGGCCTTAATCCAAAATTTTGAATCAAAGTCCCATTACACTGCTTCTTTGTTCAAGGGATGGAACCTGTGTTTCTGTGGGACCTAGGCTGGGCACACAGTGTGGATGCTGCTGCCAGCGAGAGTTGGGGGGGTTCCCTTCTCCCCCAGCTGCCAGCTGCTTGGCAGAAGATGCAGAAGTCAAGGAGCAAGCTAAAGTGGAGCCTAAAATGCCCTCAAAGCACTGGAGAGGGCTTTTGGCCTGGTTATGGCTCCTTAGCTCAAGAGAGTGTCTTTTTTTGGCAAGGCAAAAGTCTCATGAAACAGGTCAGATCAATCCATCTGCTTTTTTGCTAGAAAAGCAAAATTCAAATGAGACTCGTTATCTGCACAGTTTATATATTTAGGAGTTGCGTTAATTATCCTCATTAGCTTAGTTTCTTGAGAGAAATGCTCTTGATCTTACCCCTTGTGCCAGAAATACAATCTGGAACAAGTCTGTGAAAATAAATAACACATTGATATGGTTCATGCAATGACTTCTGAGTACCCTGTCTGGGCAGCATCTGTCATTGTGATCATTCCTGTCTCACCTTGTTGGGAGCCTTCAGATTATCTTTCTTGGACTTCAGCTGGTAGGAGCTGCCATTTAGCAGATCAGTCCACATGGTTAAGAGGTACTGCTCTCTGATAATGCTCAGTGCAGCTTACACTTGTCAGACACTGGAATCTATTTACTGAATTCTTTTCAGACAAGTCGTTTTTGGCACTTTGCAAAGTTTCCTTCCATGTGTCCTCACTGGCTGAATGCTAATTTATTCAGAAAGGCTTGGCTCCAAATGCACGAGACAGTATTTTCAGTGTTTCCTACTGTCTGGACAGCATTGCATTTGTAGAATTCATGCCTCCTCTCTCCTTTGTGTCCTTAATTTCCTTTGCTAAATGTGTGATGATGTGACACAGACACTTTATATACTTACATTAAATGGCATTGTATTGTAATGGGAGAATGGATCTCCACTCATAGCCTCTCCATTGGGAAACACCCGATAAGCTCATTGTATCTATACAATAAATTCACTCAAAGTGCCTTTGACAAATGACATCTCTGAATTTTCTAGTCTTTAGTGATTCCTCTAGCCCGGAGGATACAATGAATTAGCTGATCTAAGCTGAATTGTCCTAAATATCCTGATTATTTCTACTGTCTGAACCAGTAGCGGAAACAGAGGAAAATTGTAAGGAGAAAGGGATAGAAATTATAGGGTATGCAAAAAGAGAGATTGTCAGGTCTGAAGGGCAGTTGTTTCCATTTAGTCTGACCTTGTGTATAAAAAGTAGCAGTAGACCTTCTTGAGTGATGTTTGAAACATATAATCACTTAGTCCAAGCTTTGGGATGGGATTTTGCTCTCAGTTCCAATTCCGTAAGCAGCTCAGATATCCATCTGCATGGCTCTCAGCATCGCAGCACCCGATTATTCACGGTGGATTAATGAGATGCAGAAATTAAACCAAGGAAGTGCTTTTGATCTCCTTTACAATCTAGGAAATCAGGCGCAGTGTCCCCTGCTCCCCTTCCCCTGGGAACTGCTTAGTGTGAGCGAGAGTCACATTAAAACGTCTGTAAGCACCAAGAAGGGCTCATGTGCTCTGCCAGCACAGAGCTCTGTCCTGCCCTAGCACTGGGCGTGCTGCACACTGTGATTTACCCACATGGCCTGGATTCAGGCTGTGTTTTCCAGGGCACCTCAGGTGCTTTGCAGCAGCACGTGCTTGATGCCACTGCCCTCGTGGCTGGGTCAGGAAGCTTGGTGCTGATCTTATGCCTGAACATGCTGCAGTGACTTGGGAACTATTCCTTGCAGGTCTCATCAGTGAGGTGATCTCTGGGTGTGCTGGCCAGTCATGCGTGTATGCACAGCAGGCGCAGTGTGCAGATGAGCTCTTACGGCCACTCTTTAATTATAAAAAATAATTAAAAAGTGGTTAGAGGAGGTCATGCCTGGCTTAGTTGGGCTTAGGGCTCTGGGATTGGTGCACTTGCTCATGGACAATTGCATGGAAGGACCTTGTTAAAGTCTTAATCCAAATGTTTTCTCTTTCATGGTGTGAATTTTGCTTTTTTGTTGGGTTGTTTCCTTCTCTCTCTCTTTTTTTTTTTTTTTAATGAGAGGAAAGCTAGATGCAGCCTATTAATTAGCTGTAGATGTTTCATTGCATCTGATCTGACTCATGGCTCCTCAGCCCACATTTGAGACCTTTGGTAAAGACAAGATCTTACTTCTTGGGAATCGGGTCATTGGGATCAGTTACGGAAGGAAACAAAACAAAGCTTTTGGATTTAAGGAACTCCTCCAGAGGTGCCTTGTTTTTCACTAGGCAGTGTTTTAGCAAGGTAAGGTGTTACTAAATCTGTCTTCTGGGTTTGGAAATCTTAGTGAGATGCTACTAGTCAACCAGGTTTGAGTTTGAAGAAAAACAGGCAATTAAGTGGGGAGGCATCAGTTTCACCTGCCTACCGCGAAGAGCCGGCTGATGTCCCAGTAAATTACAGCTTTCAGGAGTCAGTGATTCATCTCTGCAAGCAGCACAAGTGGGAGAGCAGTTGTTTGGCGAAAGCAATGCTCAGGCCTCTTAGTACACTTAGTATTTTCCTGTAGAAACTTGGGGACGGATTAGCACATGGTGTTCTTGCTAGAGCCTCCGGAGAACCCTTTCAGAAGGAAACAGGAATAGCGTGTTTTTCCTCCCTTTCCCTTGGTTGTGGCGATGCTTTCTCACCCTGCCCTTGTGCTGATGCCAGTGTTGGCATGGGTGGATGGTGAAACAGGTCAAGGGACCAGTGCTGTTGAAAACAAACCCTTTGTGCTACGCTCCCAGGTTGGTTTTTCGTGCAATATCCCAGTCTGGAGGTGAACTTGAAATATCATCTGGTCCAACGTTTCATGGGAATAGGAGCCTGGATGAGCTTATCTAGCACCCTGCATGGTCACACCATGAAAAAACCTCCAGCAATGTGGACTCTCCCACGTCCCTGGGGAGGCTGCTGTTTTTAATTGCATTGTATCTCTGGTTTGCTGGTGGAGCAGCCGGCCAGTGTGCCCTGGCCATGGCGCATGGATGGCAGTGCAAAAGCATACAGGCACAGCACCATGGTGGCATTGATTCCGCTTGTCCTAGCCTTGCTTCTGCTCTCAGCTCTGCCATGGATTTGCTGAGTGGCCTCAGGCAGTCACTGTAATCCCATCACAGGTTTCTCCACGACAGGGCTAATGCTAGTGATCTGTGTGGAGCAGAGGGATGCATCCAGCTTTAGGTAATCCAGTTTAGCACATGGACTAAGAAGGGCTGAGAGCTGAGCCCAGTTTGCTGGTGAAATGTTTGTTTCTTATCTCCTCATGGCTCTGGGGCCATGGGGGAGCCCACATCTGTTTGGGATGTACATTTACATAGCATCCCAGTGCCAGGATTGATGAAACCTGAAGCAGCCTGGGCTGGCACTTAAGTCCCTATCGGGGACCCAGGGCATGGGATTGTTTGGGTGGTGTGCAGTGATGAGAAGGACATCATGGAAGCCCTACCTGACTGTGAAAGTAAGTGTGGCTGCTGTGAAAATAGACACAACGAATTGGATTACACTTAAGAGGAAAGTGCTCTTATTCACTGCTGAGTGATGAGCAAAGTGAATTTTGGGCTGTGAATATCATGATGTGATTTATTAGTAATCACTTCCATAGCAGTTTTCATCTATAGATCTAAAGTGGCAATTAGTATGAAGGCACAAAAGTATTGTTCTTACTTTATTGAGGCACAAAACCCTCAAACGACCTGCTGCAGGGCATTTCATGAGTCAGTGGGGCTGGGCATGATGTCTGCTTTGAGGAGGATAGTTTTCCTATGATTGGTTTGTGTCTGCCGATGCCAGTTCTGTATGTGATTTGATTAATAATTGTGAATGTGACTTGAAATTTTACGGAGTTGTTTGCTGATGGTGGGTTTGAGCGTTGCCAGCACTCGCTGACAGTAGAGGCTAATTCATGCTAATCTGTAGTCTTGGTATGGTTTAATCCAGTTCATCTCAAGTAACATGTTTCTCCTTTTAAATTCTAGTGCTCCTTTCTATTGCTTTAGTTAACAAATAGATACCTGCGTGTTTTAATGGGAAATACGAAAAACCCTTCAAGCCTTTAGAGCTCTGTAGGTGTCCTAGCTGCTCTTAGTCTGCTGCTTTCTTGAAGTTGGAGCTGGTTTTCCTCCTTCTCCAATTAAGCCAGATAATTAAATCTCCCTTTTTTAGTCATAACCAGCATTTTTAATCCTGTAACTCAGCCTGCCAGAGGAAGTCCTCTACATTTCTCAACAGAGCAGATCCCTAGTAAACATGGCATTAAATCCAATCCCATGCTGCTTTTCTCTATTCGTCTGTCTTTTCTTGACCTGGTACTTTTATGCAGTGTGTTTCTTGTGCTAATGGTTATTTTATTTAAATGCCAGATGCACTGTGATTATACTTTTAGCTCAAAGTACAAGAGAGTGTTTTTATAAGTGGTAGATTTAGTTACATGTACTTGATATTTAGAGTACAAGCACAAAGATGTTTTGACTAAAGCTGCCTAGACCCAATTTGACAATCAAATAAAAAGCTGGAGGTTTCAGCAACATGTCTGCAGCAGTACTAATTGCTTCCTCACTTCTGTATTCATTGCATGTCCTTTGTTTGATGGTGAAAGCTTTTAAAGCAGCCATTGCATCTCACCTGAAGGGTGCTTTGCAGTTGCTAAGTGTAAGCGTAGGGGATGATGATGAGACAAGGAGCTGAGTTGAAGAACTTGGAAGTCTTGTGGGGCTTTTTACGGTGATGCTTGATGACTTTGATGTACCAAACAAAATCTGAAGCACTACAAATAATGCTTCACTTCCTGGATAAAGAAATACAGACATCTCTTCCCATTTGGATGTTGTCCTTATGCAGGACTTCTGAATTGTTTTCTTCTCTGTACCTGTAGCATCTCCTCATGGAAGCTGCTTTTGGAACTAGATTCTAATAGTTGTTTACTAATTTCATTTTCAATTAAATTTGAATTTGCTGTGTGAAAGACATGAAGATGTACGCAAGAGGCTACTAAAACGGAGATGTGCAAAAAAAGCCAATCCAATATTTGGATTGCTTTATGATGCTTGAAAATGAAGACTTGGGTTCGTAGCTGCAGTAACTTGGCCCTTTGCATAGTGTGATTGGCACAATTTTATGCTTACTTTATGGGACTCAGGACTAGATTTACTTTCTTGCTAAGCTGTGGCCTGAGGGAGCAGAATAAGTGATGCTGTGGGCAAGCCCATACATTTGTGGTTGGAGTGTACAAAGCCAGCTTGGACACTTCAGCCTGCACACCACAAGTGCATCCAAGATCTCTGTATCATCATGTTCCCAGCTCCTGTTTGTGTCATCGGGGTGCCTTTTTGCCACAGCAGTTTGACAGAAGGCAGGTTTGTGTATGTTTATTATGTCTTATTGATTACTGTCTCTTCTGAAGACAGATTAATAATTAGCAAAACAAATTGCTGGCGATGGGGATGTGTGTAGGGGGTGGTGCTGGTGCATTCTGTTGTGATGTCTGGAAGAGATCCAACAAAGCATGCAGCTGTCTGCTGTATAGTTAGCATGAGGTCAGGTCAACGGTGCAGAGTGAGACTTCCTGCTTAGGAAAGGCACAAAAATAAGTTTAGAACAAGGAGAGAAGTAAAAACGAGAAAGCAAAAAAAAATTCCCCCAGTTTTTGGGACATTGTTCCAAATGGGCAGTACTGTGAAAGTAAGAGTTGGCTTCTGGGTTATATATATTGGGAGAGAGCTTTCAAACAACTGCCTCGGTATCTCATGCTGTTCCTTTCCAGAATTTTACTTTTTTTTCAAAGGAATGTTTTCTTTTCCCTCTTTGCTTATTAACTGTTTTCTGTGAGGAAAAACCTCATTGCGAATCATTAGCTCAAAAAAACCCAAACCCCAGCCTTTCACAAACTGTACTTTTAAGGGTTTGGATGCTGGGGATTAGTTTTTGCTTCCCACCTAAAGCGGTTTCAGGGCTTTTGCAGGCTGGGTGTACAGCTTGGGGCTACCATGGCCCTCCAGTCAGGGGAAGCCCTGATGCCTGGTTATTGAAGGATGCAGGGCAGAACACACCTGGGAGAGCCTTGTGTGTGTATGTGCCACTGCAGTTGTGCAGCACAGCTGTGCCTGGTGCTTCTAGAAATGACATTGCCCTGATGGGGGATTATTTGGGCTATAGAAGTGAAAATTTCTGGGGCTGGAATGCACCGTGAAGGAAGGAGTAGACAGGGAACTCCACAGGGGCTTTTTTTCTACCCTGTATTTTCTGCAAGAGAAAAGCAGACCTGAAGCATAACTGCGACTAATGGGATCCTGAGGTGAACTTTGCAGCTTTCCCCTGTGATCGCAGCAGACTGACCGAAGCTCTGCTCTCGGAACTGGCTGATTTCAGGGTGTGTCATTGATTTGTTCTGGATGGTGGCAATTCCTCTGACTTCACTGCAGTCTTTAAAAAAGGAGGGGTTTGTGTTTTTCATCCACTGTAAAATTGTGTTGACTGCGTTGTCCCTGCAATGTAAATAATATGAGCCCCTGATTTTTGCTGAGGAGAAAACCAATCCAACTTTAGTTCAGGCACTGCTAACTTGCTATCTTTTTATTCCCCACAAAAAATTCTTCAGTTCTGATTTCACAGAATTGGAGGTAAAATTTAGTTCTAATTTTAGAGCTAAAATTCTACCATTTTAGTTATACAGGCACTGTTCATATCATGCTACAAAGAAAATGCAAGAACTTGAGTGTGCCTCTGTAGTTATTAAATGTTTGCCGTTGTAGATAAAATTGGAGGGAGGAGGAAAAGCCAGGCTGAGCCAGAGGGTGATCAAAAGTCCAAAAGGTCTCAGAAGCCGGTGTGCCTGGAAGAGTTTAAAAATGGGACACTGATGTCAAAGCCATTTTGGTGATTTCAGATGTGCCATCCTCGGAGTTCAAGGACCCTGGAGCCAAAATGAATGTCGTGGGTTGGGAGCAGTTTATAACTTCAAATTGTCACTTAATTTTCTTGTTGTTATTGTCATGCAATTAAAGTCATGGCCATTGAGCTAAAAGATGAGGGGTTTTGATTGGATTTTTAGGTCTGTAATTGCTGCTGTGATGTGGCTGCCTGGAGGCACGGACTTGCAAACTGATCTTTCCAATAGGAGGATTATAGTTGAGGAGGGAGTGCTGGGTTTAAAGAAAGAAAAGTTTAAAGCTGTCATATAGTGGTTTCCACTCAGATGAAAAAGCAGAGGATTATAAAGCTTTTGTAAAAAAAAAAAGAAAGAAAAAAAAAAGCATTGTTAAGGACTGACAATGGAAAAATCATTCTTAGGGAAAAAAACCTCTTGGGACTTGCATTTTGAAAGGATGATTCCCCAAAAGTAGAGGGTGAAGTGAGAGTGAGCTCCCAAAAGGCATGACAGGCAGCTCTGAGGGCTGTGCATCTCTGAAATTCTGCTCCTGAGAGAAATTTTCTCAGCTAAACTGGTGGCTGAGTTGCAGTTGCACAGGGCTTCTTTCAGCGACGTAGCCCCTCTGGTCTGAGTCTGGGGACTTCATATACTTTGTAGGTTATTTTTTCTGTCGTTGTGTTTTGGACCCTCACACTTCATGTGAAAAGGTCTCTCCTTCTAGCCTTGTTGGGGCCTGAAGGTATTTTTTGCAGATGGAGAGGAGGTCGGGCTGCCTCTGGGTGGTTGCTGGGCACAGGGGACTTGTGGCTGAGGTGGAAAAATGAGAAAATGAGATGGAGGATATGGAAACACAGAGACATTTGAAGAATGAGGGAAAATAACTTCCTTCTTTCCATATTATCTTGATGCTGCCTTAAGCCATTGGGTCAGGAAAGGATTCAAGTGTTCATTTCAGGCCTTTGATGTGCTATCCAGTTAGCCCAAGTAGACAGGGCACTCAGGTACCTGAGATTCGGAAACCCAGATTTGTTCCCTTGCTCTTTTTGTGTGATTTACCCAGGATTATTTGTATTATTTTCCTGACTTTCTAAAGATCAGTGGTGTTGCAGTGTCTGAAAATTTTTCCACTGTTGTGCTCCATTGGGTCTCTGAGGAGCCTGTATTTGACTTGGATCAAAGCATGGAGTAGTGTCACAGGCTTCAGTACTCCCTGGTGAGGGCCAATGTATTTAGTCATGGTAAGTGTAAAACCATCTCCATTTTGTGATTAAATCTGATTTCTGTACGTGGTAATATTTTAAAATACCACCTTCATGATACCAACCTCTTTCTGGAGCATGTCTGCATCAGCTGGAAGGGCAATGGCTGTAATATTAATTGCTACAGAAAGAAATAACATGAGTTAAATGAGATGAAGCTGGGTCACACTACTGCACATCACGTGCGAGGCTAGGCTATAATCCTGGGCTAGAACACACACACATCCACATTAGGTTTTAAGATGCAAAACTAGAAGTTGAATGCCTTGCTAATTTTTCCCCAGTGCTAACTGAATTACTGGGGCGTTGTGAAAACCTGTGGAAAGACTGTGTGGAAAAAAAGCAGCTTGGCTGGAGGACCCAAGCTGACTGGCATCACTGGGGGTTGATATTTCTGGAGAGGCTGAAGTTGCCAAAAGCTTGCAGACACTGTGCTGAACGTGGCCAAACGACCAGGTTAGCATGGGAGTCCTGCCTGGCTGACAGCCACAGGGACATGCAGGATGCTCTTTGAGCTAATGTGGGCCAGGTAATGGAGCAGGCTGCTAAAATCCTTGAGGCTACAGGAACGGTCAGGTTAATCCCTGCCTTCCTAATGCTGGCAAGGAAGCAGAAACACTGACCCAAGCAAACCGAACCCTGCAGTTTGCTTCAGAGCGGGGATCACTGCTGTGCGGCTGGCTGTGGTTCTCTCTCTTTGTATTTGTCTTTTAAAATTCAAATGCTTTGGCCAGAAATGTTATAGCACAAGTCTGTGTCTCAGAGGACATTAGTCTGTTGAGACACTTGGCAGGACCACAGAATATCTGAATGTGGAGTAACTTGCTTTTTCATTTTGTAAACCCTTATGTAAACACATTGTTTAGATCACTGGGAGTTGATTGTTTAACTTTTCTCTCTACAGTTTGAAAAGCAGCAACAACAACAACAAAAAGCCCAAAAGGAAAAAGAAACAAAACACTACTTATATTCCTGGTGTGCCCATGTAACACTTTTCAAATGTAAAAGCCTCTTAGGATATGGAAAAGCAGCAATACTATTTATACTGCCTTTATGAAAAGACTGATCAAAGGAGCACAACTGTGCTTGGCTTTATTTAGTGTTGAAGACTGCATTAAGGTCAGGGTGCTTATTATTTTATTGAATTCAAAAGTTGTGGGCTCTGCAAAGCACAAAGCTGGCTGAGGCTCTAGTGTGTGCTTGATTTATATCGTATTATGTGCCATGCTATCACAACATGTTTTGTGCTCTGATGGCTGCATTTCTCTGTCAGTCATTTGGAAAGTCTGCTTTGTGTTTGGGGCTTGTCTGTCTCACTCTTGCTCTCTTTTTAAAATTTTTTTTCCCCTTAAACTTTGCTGAAGGGTGTTGAGAATTAGGAAGGTTTGACCTTGCTGGGAATGCATGAGCTTTCCTCCATGGGAGAGAGCTAATCCCGGCTGTGTTCAGCTGAGCAGTCAGTACTCTCAGTGCACAGGTGCAGAGGGGTTAAAAGACATTCATGTGCCCTGACTCATCCTGCCCAGCTGCTGTGGTCAAGCAGCTTTCTTGGCCACTAGCAAGGCTGTGAAGAGGTCTGTGGAGTAAAAACAGGCATAGAGAAAAGCCCGAAGACGTGAGATGAGGGCAGTTTCTGCTGATTTCCCACACAGACATGATACCTTGTACCAAAATGTTCTGATGTTCTGTATGGATATGGGACGGAGTGTGGGGTCAGTGCCCTTCTTCCTGGGGCTAGGGAAGAGTGCTCAGATGGATAATTAAAAGGGTTAATACTAAAATGGTGGTATGCCAGCTGACTGCACAGCTGATTAAAGCTTTAAAGGGTGGATCATATCAGATCCCAGACCAGAAATCTCACTAAAAAGCTTTGCATGGCTGTTTATGGGAGCTATTGTCTCTTTTTCTGCATACAGAGTAGTGACACAGCTTTTGTTCTGTCCTGCGGACAGTGGCTGTGGCTGTGAGCGGGCAGCATGGTCCAGCTCTGAATATTGCTGGCGTGGGACAGCAGCCTTTTGGCATGGCATAGTTCAGCATTTTGTTGTTGAGATTTCTCTCTTTGTAACTGCTGGTCACGCTGGTGGTGAAAGCAGTGCAGCTTTTAATGCAGACAAAAGCAATTCTTACGTGCTAGGCAAGTTTGAAATAGTTGGGTTTTCCCACGTTCTCTGGACTTCAGAGGTTGGCTGTGATTCCTGGTCCCGCACTCCTCCTCCAGTGGTCCCAATTCTCACTTGATGGATCAGATACTGTTTTTATTACCTTCATTTAGTTACTAGGGAGCGTCTCTCTCTTTTTTCCCTTTCCTTTACATGCCTTTTCCCTAGTTGTAGTTTGGCCTTACCACCTGCTTGGCAGTAATGATGTGTGACCCTGAAAATGGAAGGTGATTGATTGTTTCCTAGTCTGCCCTTGTACAGGCAGGTTTAGACACCATGGTAGGAGTTGTGCCTGCAGTCCTTGCTGGCTGCCTGGCAGACCTCTCCTCCTGTTGGATTTGGTGAGGGCAGAGTCCAGCTGATCCACAGCCTGCCTACATTAGCCCTGGTCAGATGAGCTGGAGGTGTTTAAGAGCTTCTCATTTTCCTAACACTGAAAACTTTGGTCTGACTAAAACTGGCAGCTACTCCAGTAACAACACTTCATGTAGCATGTGGGATCTGTGGGTTTTCCCCTTGATCACTTGGAAGGAGGGCTGGTAGTCAGGACCCTGGCAGAACTGCAGATGTCCCTACGTTTTTTCGGTCACATCTTTGCATCTGTTCATCTGAGCACATCTTTGAGACCAGAGCTGTTTGCAGGGCTGTACTCACACCTTGCCTGCCCTCCTGTGAGAAGATTAAAGGTCAGCCCTGGGAGCTGTGGGTCTGCTCCTGGTGCTCCTTAGATGGTGTCAAAGACAGAAGATGGTGCTGAGTTTCAGGGACACAGGTTGTGTGTGGTCCTGGCTGCTGCAGAGTGGGGCACATCCAAAAGCTAGGCTTGCCCTTGGTGTCAGTAGCTGTGAGGCAAGTGAGAGTGTAGAGCTCTGGTCTTGCAGCTGTATCCTTGCACAGCTTTGGTGTAAGAGATTAATGCGCTGTCGATGCTGTGAGGTCGTGATTTGATTTAATTTATTTCACATTGAACTCATTAACTGCTCTCTGTCATGCATATTTTTGACCAGCAGTGAGAAAACTGTGATGTGGGTGCCAAAGATGTATTAGCTGACTGTGTGAAAGGGTACAACGGGATGGGTGGGGAGACACTTGCCACCTCCTGACTTCCACTCAGCTTCCACTGCAGGCTTCACTGCTCATTTGGGGATGAAATGCAGGGTCTGGCACTTGAGTCTCCAGGGGTGCTTGACCCGTCTTGGAGGTGTCATTAATGATATAAAGCAAGCGTTCAACTGCAGTCATAATTTCCTTAGGTTCCAAGGACCTCCATTTTGAATTCTTTGTGACAGGATCAGTAAAGGTACAAAAGAAATTAATAAACTGAGTAAATCAGTAAGTCAGTAAATCTAATAGGGATTTAAGGTCTGCCCTCCCTTCACTGAGCTTGAGTAATGATGATTATATATGAGTTTAAACTGCCAAGTCTGGACTTGTATCCAGACTGCTACTTCAAGCCTCATGTCCTGGCTTTTAGCTTCTGGTCCAGATCCAATACATTAGGATTAATATATGTATATTGGCAAGTGTAAATAGACCTTAAAATGTAGTAGATATTCATGAGATCTTGGTGTGCTCTGTTCACAGCTCTGTTTCATATATATGCATCATGGTCTTGATTTTTAGATAAAATTGAATAAACTGGAGGAGGTGACAAGCTTTTATATGCAGCAAATGGCTTTTGTGACCCATTTTGGAGAGAACTGGAGGTTTTATTCTGGAGGCTGCTGGGCAATACTTCCTGTCCAAAGAACTGACTTAGGAAGGTACAGAAGGAAAGAAAGTAGAATCTATTAAGTAAGTTGAAAAATATATAAATAAATTTGGTGTGATAGCTCTTTTCTTTTTAGGAATTCAACTGTTAGGTAAGTCAGATGACTGTTGCTTTGCTGAAGGCAAGTGTCTCTAGGTGGTAAATTGTCCTCAGTCCCTCCAAGGTTTAGATCTTCTTTTTTTTTATTTCTCAGATGGTGAAAGCAATCCCTCTTGCAGACTGAGTTTTGCCTGTGGCAACTCCTCTAAGGCATCAACTTCAAGCATGGTCCAAAGCTAATTAAATCAAAGAGTATTGATCAAATAGTTGGCCTCATGCTTTGGCTTTGCATTCTCCTTGCTGCCTTGAAATCCTGACATCCGCTGATGTATTTAGAACTAGGGAGGGAAAGCAGAACTTGTGCCTCTGTTCCTTTGCAAAACAAAAGTGAAAATGCTGGGGGGATTGAGGAGAAGAACATTTGGAGAGGAGGGCTAACGTCTTAACTGGGAGGTAGGCTGGGATTTTCAAGGGCCACGGGTATGTGGAGAGCTGACAGCATCTTCCTCTGCTGTTAGCCAGCACATTTCCATAGGGTCCTTGCCAAAAACTTCCCCAAAGTGAGGGACTTTAGTCACAGCCACTACAAGAAGGGCTTTGTGAGTACAGTGCTGCCCCTTGTCCCCTCTTGCTTTCTGGTGTCACAGGCAGCTTAGGCCAGCTCTGGTTTTGGGAATATGTAGTGTCTTACATGAAAAATGCAGTAACAGCTGTATCAGGGCGCTTCTGCTTGGTCAAATGAAACATGAGTTTGCAAACAGCCTGATGTGATGGCAGAGCTAGTGCTGGCTCAGTGCTTTCAAGGTAGTAAAGGGCTTTCTGTTTACCTGCATGGAGTATGTGTGTTTTATGTATGTACAAGAAAAGTGCAAAATGCAGTAGAAAACATCTGATTTAATCAAACTTTTGGAGTTTGATAACCATTTTGATAACTATAATGGTTTGGATAACCATTTTGTTTGATTTTTAAATATCTTGTAACTTTTATTAATATCTACATCATTGTCCTGCATTTAATGCCAAGCTTTATGTCCTGTAGTATTTTAGATTTGACATGTATTCTGTTCATCATCCAGACCGCAGCCTTTGACCTGGCACCTGAACTGCTGGTAACCAAATCAGTTGCCCAGCACACTGAAGAAAATTTTTGTATGTGTATGTTTTCCTATATTTGATCAGTGTGAGAACAACTGTCCCAGACGAAGAAAAATTGTTCATGGGAGAGCAACTGCCACAATATTTCAGAGTAAAAGATGTAGCAGTCTAATTTTAAGATTTTGCATATAACAGATGAAGCTGTTTATAGTGCCTTGGCATCAAGATAGCACCAAAGAAAAAGGAGGTAATCAACAGGTGTCCATCCTTTGGTTCTGGTATTTTTCTGTTTTTGTTTTCAGTACCTCATTCCTAATGCATAAGGCAGTTGGTGCCATCATTGTCATGGAAACGGGGCACAATGGCGATTAAAATGGATGTGGGTCTTTTGTTTCTGGGGCACGTGTGGTCTCTGAAGTGTCTCTTGTGGCGTTCAGTGGCAATTTGTTGAGATTATCTGATGTGTGTGACTTCCACGAACACAGCCAATGAGACCATGTGTTTTGGTGCTTCTCATTTGAGTAAACACGAACAAATGGGACCCGCAAATTGACTTTATCATTGAACACAAGGGCCTTGGGGAAGTGGTGGTGGTGTTGGATATTTCTGTCTCAAAGAAGTTGGTATTATGCTAAATTGCTTTAATTTTGGCTGGTAGGGAGGGGGTGGACCCAAAACCTCCTTGCTGCAGAAGGCTGGTATTAAGTGAGAAGAAAGTGGAAGCTGGAAGTCCCTGGGGCAGTTGTTGCTGTGCTGGGTGTCGGGGCTGAGGGCTCCTGTCCTGGCTGGCAGGAAGGAGAATCTTGTGATCCTGGTGAACGGAGATATGTCTCTAAAAAAAGACACTGTGCTCTTCTTGGCAAAGCTTTTTGAAGGGCTGTGAAGGAGCAGCTGTGGCTCTGAGCCATCACTGTGCTCCGGGAAGGAAATCCTGGTCTTGCAGGGCAGGCGGCAAAATGCCCATTGACTTTTGGGGAGGGTGAGGGTTTGTCAGGGTTTTACTGCTAGAGGTGGGGGTGGATGAGGACACAGGACAGCCTTAGGGCCGCTGTAGGGTTGCAGTGGCCAAGGAGGATTGAAAATAGCACTGTATTAAAGTGCCCATGGCAGAGTTGTTTGGCATACACATGTACAGTCTTGGCTTTGCATGTGGGCTGTCTTAATGCCCTTCTGTGTTGCTGAAGGAGCAGAAATGTCCTGCCACAAGGATGTGATCCAGCCCCCTGCTTGTCCAACAAAGAAATTCTTGTTGCTAAACAAAAGGCTTTCTTAAGAAATACATAGATGCCCAGAGTTTGAATTTATGGTTTTCTCTGTGGGATGAGTCATTGCACTGGTTTTTAATAGAGCCTCTCTGGATTTATGTGGCTGCTGCTCAGATTAAACTCTGATCCGGTGTGTGAAATAAGATTCAGTAGTTGTTGTGCTCTGCTGCTGTCCTGACACTTGCAGAGAATTGCTGGTTAAAGTCTGCTCCTGGCTTTTTCTGTGCAGATAGCAGTTACTAAATACATTACGGAGTGTCCTCCTTTCAGGTTACACTGGCTGTCTACACGTGTTGCTACTTGATTTTTTTTTTTAAGCAAACATTGAATACCTGCTGGCTTGTTAGTTGTATTTCATTTAATTGAATTCAGTCTTATGTGAGAACATGCTGACAAGTCCAATCCATACAGTCAGTGAAAGTGTAGGAAGAGGAGGGGAAGGAAATCAGCTATATGACACGTTATAAACTAATAACGAAGTTGTTGTGATGATTTGTAATGGTAATTTTTGGTTCCCCCCCTCCCCCTGTCAGAACTTGCCTTTCTTTTCCCTCCCCTTAGTTGCTGCCAGGTTCTGCCCTGAAATTCAGAATTATGATTTGTCACACCTTTGGAGCAAGAGGTGTCAATTCCCTTGGGGAGGGAAGTGAGCTGGAAGAGCTGGGTGCTTTGGGTGGGGCGGGGAGCGGAGGAGGAGCAGGAGAGGAACGGGGATTGGGGTTGTAGGGAGTGCCGGTGGTGCTGAGCCCTCGGATGCATCCCTGCTGGTCTCTGCTGTAAGTAAACCTTCATGTAAAGCAGATAAATGGAAGCCAGAAGGGGAGAGGAAATTTCTTTTCCTATGATGCTGTTGCCTTTGACTTTCTTTACTTTTTTTTTTTTTTAAGAAGCAAAGGCTTATCTGCCAAGTAAACCCGCTCTTTAAGAAACAGGGATGGGCAGGAAATCTTGGAATTAAAATTTGTGAGCCTTGCAGTCTGCTTCTCTGCCCTTTGCATATCTTGTGGGGGTTTGTAAACTTTGTTTTGCTTGACAGCCTATCTGCATCTATGAGGGAGGGTTTGCCTCTGGCTAGTGTGCCCTTTGCATTAAATTAAGCAATCCCCACTTCTCTGTCCTGTAAAAGTTGAACTGGAACAGCTGTACTGCTCATCTGTAGTACAGCAACTATTTTTTCTACCCTCTTTACTTTTTTACTGTAGCTTTTGTTTTTGTTTTCAGCATCTTCTCTTGTGTGTCTGTCTTCCATCCCCGCACGCTATCTGTCACTGTTGAATATTCAAACTCTTGATCTGCACATGGGCTAAAAATCATTATTGCTTTGAACTTACAAATGAATTAAGTGAATTCCCACATCCACCGCAGGAAAGGAAAATATTCAGTTTGAAATACAATTTGGAGCCTATAGGAAAATGCATCTGATGAAGTTTGTGCTAATTGTATAGCTTCAGTACCAAAGCACCAGCTCTGTTATCATCAAGAGTATTGAATATAAGCTCTGTATTTTCATAGTAACTCAGTATGGCTAATTAGTTTGAAGACTCTTTGAAGAAGCCGATGTATTGACTAAATAAGCTCTTATTTTTCAAAGCAACTAAAGGCATTCTTAATTTACAGAGCAGATAGTTGTAAAACTGCCTTCGGTTTGCATACTAGGAGCCAGTGTGAAGCCTGAGTGTGCTCGGAGTCAAGTTGACTCCTGTGCCGTCTGCCAGGGTTGGTGTCAGTGTGCTCGAGGGAGGTTTCTGGGTCTTTGGCACAGTAGCGCTGCATAAATGTGTGCCACTGGGCTGGATGTGTCCAGGAGGGGGATGTCATGTAATGACTGCCTCTGCATCACTGAAATCAGGGGCAGTATTACCAGTCTGTTCTCTGTTTGCAGGCAGGTTGGATCCTGTAATGAAGAGCAGCTTTGAGTTTCTAACCAGATGACATGGCTAATCCTGAGGCATGTATAAAGCGGCCATAGTTATTAGGAGATTTGTGGCTTTGAAAGTTCGGATTCCCTTCGTGCAGTTTGTTAATGGCAAGGATTTGCGGTAAGTGAATAATAGATGAAAGTCATCAGAAGGCTTACAGGGGATTTCTTGTGACGTGGTGCTGGTCTCTCTCGTGCCAGAGCTGCAGATTTCTGGGTGAATCGTAAAAACTCAAAAAAGAAAAAAAAGAAAGGAAAAAAAAAAAGGAGGGCAGTCATTCCTGTTTTGTGCCACTTTGGGTGATGGAGTTGATGGTGTGATGGATTGGGAAGTACAGCCACAGTGCAGAATGATGTATGATTAATCCCCTTGGCTCTGGCTTTTCCATGTGCCAGCAATGCCCCAACAGCAAAACAGACCCTTCCTAGCCCCAGGGTCTGGCAGCTGGAGGGGAAGGGCTGCCCCTGGCCATCTTACCTCCACACTGTGCAGCGTGAGCAGGGCTGGTGCTGCACCATCTGGCACAGCTCTTTGCCGGCCTCCCAGGGGTATTTCCACCTGCAATGCCTCTGGTATCACAGCACGAAGCATTTCCTACAAGCTGGGAGCTGCTGGGCAGCAACCCCAATGGGCTCTGCAGCTGTGGGTGATGCCCCTCCTATGGGACTGTCCCCCCCTGCCTAGGCAGGAGGGTGTCCCAGTGTTTGTGCCAGGGACTCCTCTCAGCTGGGGTGGTGTGCAGCGATGCCTGCCCTTACCTGCTTCTGTGGTCATAGATTTGGTCCTGACTGGTCACTGGGCTGGTGCACCTGCAGTCACCTTTTGGATCAGTCCCTACTCAGAGGCCAGGTCAGGGCTGCAGGCAGCCCCTCCTGAGGCCGTGAGGAGCACAAATCAATGAACAGCCTTCCCTGTTATCATGGTTTGATGGAGGTCTGAGGCAGGAAAAAGTTGGGCAGAGAAGTTGTGGGATGGTATCGTGATGTGGGCTGAAGCATGAGAGCTTGCTATCTCCATTTGTTTTAACTGAAAAAAAAAAAAAAGTATTTAATTCTGCTGTCATGTTCCAAGTTGAATTGCACCTGTGTTATATTTGGCAGCATCTAATGAAGCTACAACTTCAGGCAAATCCTGATGAGCTTTGGCTGCAGAAGCAGCTGGGGAAGATTGATTTGATGCTGGGAAAAGCCAGTTACGTGAATAGCTGAAGAAAGCAGAGTCCCATCCACCCTCCTGACTATTGAAATAATCTCCACTTTCAGGGGTGCTGGTGGGGACTGTCCCAAGGCAATTTCTGTGATTTTAGTCCCCGTTGTGGCCTGCCAGAGGGGTGCTTATGTGTTTTGTAGCTGGAAGAGTGGTTACAACAGCCTGCAAAATCTGTATTAAATCCAGAAACTGCACTGTGTGCGAAGCGTTTGTTGGGAAGTCATCCGCAAGCTCTAATCCATGGGCTCTCCGAGGAGGGCATGTCTGTCTTGTTTGTGTTGCAAAACCAAGTGAAAGTTAGGAAATGTTTATGGCTACTGCCATGTGTGTTCCTTAATTCTTCTCCCTTTTGGCTGCCTTCAAACTCACTGTGGTAAAAACAGAAAGTGAGGATGTAATTAGAAGCTGGTTTATGTGAGGATTTACGGAAAGAAGCAAACTCCCTACAGGCAGATAGGCACATGTATATTTGGCATAGTCCAATTCCTGCCTTTGCAGGCTGTTTTGCTGCAGAGACCGGCTGTAGTTCCTAAATTTGCTTGAGCACTGGATCCTGGGGATGTGCAGTGTCGGTGGAGGTGTCATCCTGGGGGTAGTTGTCACCTGAGCAGGGGTGACACCTGGGTAAGTGACAGCCTCAGCAAGCTGGTAAATGCTGCTCTCTTGCTGGTGATCTGCTTCCGCCTGGGAATCCTGAGCCTCCGTCCGTGAAGTGCCTGAATTCAAAGCAGTGCACTTGCCTGGGCAGAAGTAACCTTAGCCCCGTAACTGGGCAGCTCACTGGGAAATGTTTGTTCTCACGGGGAGTTGTAAAACTGAGTGAGTATCAGCACGGTTTGCTTGTTTTAGAGAGGGTGAGTCCTTTATTCTGGCCAAACGGCAGGAATATCAAAGATGTGTTCAGGCAGTGGGGGAGAGAAAGGGTTTGGTGTGACTGACGGAAACTGTTGAGCGAGAGATGGTGCTTTGTGCAGGGTTATTGTGGTTGGAAACCTGTCGCAGCATGCAGGGGAAGCACGGTTCAGCAAGCCCATAGTCAGAGCCGAAAGCAGTTCATCCCCAGGATTTACTGTGTGCGCAGCCAGTCCCCACCGCAGAGAACAAAACAGGGATGTTAAATAGCTAAATAAACCTCCTGTCCCCGCGGGCGATGTCCCTCAAAAGACAAAATTATCCTTTGTGAGAGTGGGTGCAAGTGAAAGGAGACGCTGCTGTCCTGGCAGAGAGGGCTGAGTCTGGGCAGCCTGTGAGCGCTGTGGTGGTGGGTGACCGCATCGCCCTGGCCGTATTGAGTCTCACCGCTCGTGGAAAATTCACTCCTTTTCCCCTCTTCCTTGGGTCTAGCCGTCCTGAAGTCACAAAAAGTAATGTACGTGGGAGTACATGTGTACGAGCTCAGGCTCTTTCCCACTTGTTAAGGTTTCTTTCAGTGTTGTTGGATCATATTTTCCAGCCTCTCCCCTGCTCCGATGGAGGGTTCGGTTTTCTATTTTGCTATTAGTGGAGAGCTGAATTTCTCATCTCAAATACATGTTTCTGGCTTTGTGAGCTTTGTGGTAAAATTTCAAGATTTGAGGATGTTGAATAACAAACACTGCTCCCCCCAGAAGGGAGGAAGCAGTTGATTTAAGTAGCTGCCATTTTCAGTATTAGGAAGAGTCCTGGAAAATGCTCAAAGTCGAGCCATCTTCTGAAGGCGAGTAGCCCTTGCTGCTAGAACTGGCCCCCTGAAATAAATCTCAGAGCTGTGAATTTGTTCCTTCCCTATCTGCCCCCCAGCAGTTGCAGGGTTATTTGCAGCCTGGCTTCTCTCTGTTAATGGGGCTCCTCTCAGGAGCTCAAGTGAGCCTGCAATAGCATTGGAAATAAGTCTCTTCTAACCCAGCATACTGCTTCCTGCTGTAAAAGAGACTTGATTAAATTTTCTGGCTCTCATTTTCATCGCTTGCAGACATCCAAACCTTCACTTCTCAGTGGAAAGAGGTACGTTGGGAATTACAACTAATGTTAAAACCTAAATAATGTGATTTGCCAAAACAGTATTGCAGAGACTGTTATTTTGTTTTATTTTTTTTTTTTTTTAATTTTTCCCCCCATTTAAAATACCATTGTAAAACTTTGCTGCTAGGATAAAAGCTATTTCAGTGAGATGTGTTTGTTCTCTTACCTTTTGGGCATTTGTGATAATTTCTGCATGGGGAGAAATAGGCAGTTTTATCCCAAAAGGATGATCTCACCTCCCAGAAACATTCTGTGCCTGCCGCTAGCCCGTCGCTGTACTCCTGTAGCACTGCTGGCTGGGGGCATATTCAGACCTCATGGTCTTGCAGCCCTCCCCACCAGTAAGGTTGGCATCAGGGGGTTGTCATAGTCACGCATCGGAATTTTTGTGGCATCCTCCCTGGCAGCTGTGTCTGTGCAAAAATCCTGGATTATGGTAAAGAATATAATCCGTGCTGAACTTCTCATTCAATTTTTGGTACAAACCATTTCTCTCCAGTTAAATCTATTCTTGGCTGTCACTGCTTCCTGGTGTGATTTGAAACTGGGGGCAGAATTAGATAAAAGATTTGCTGGGAGGAAGAGGGAAGGATGTGAGCTGGATGCTTAGAAAGAGGTTGTTTTAGAGGGGTGATCCTAAAATAGCATGGAGGATAGGCGGGAAGCCCTGGAAATAGGGTGGCGAGGTGTAAACATAGTGACAAGATTTGAGAATTCAGGGTGAAGTGGCAGCAGCATCATACACTGGATATACTTTGTACATGGGTCACACGTGGATGGCTCTTGACCCATTTCTTCCTTCTTCCTTCATGTGAGACGTGCGTGCTTTCCAGCTGGGTGGTTTATTTTGGACAGTGCTCTCAGGCATATGGTATGATTCTTGAGGTTGTCCTGTGGAGGACCAGGAGTTGTCCTCAAGGATCCTTGTGGGCCCTTTCCAACTCAGAAAGTGGGAAACTTCCAACTCAGAGTGTTCTATGGCTCTGCTCCATGTTTTGCAAACATGAACTTATTTGGGCTTTCCAGTATGGAGTGAGTCTTACACCTTGGTAGGAACAATGTGTCATCCAGGAAAGAGCACATCCACTCTGAGCTTCCAGAGGAAGGGAAACTGATGTCTTCTTTGGTAAAAGCATAGAAGAGGTGTAAAACTCAACCTGCCTCTTTAAGTGCTCAGTGAAACATCAGTTGCACAGAGGGCCATTGGGAACTGGGAGGAGTTGCACAGGACAACGTTTGGAGCTTCCAGGAGCATGTATTCTGGAGGAAGTCATCGTGGTGAGAGAGACTGTGTCTGAGCAGCAGTAGCACAGCATGGGTCATGGGGTAACCGCAGGGGATAATGCCCGTGTGAAACTTGGT
>VXBT01002513.1:32846-91535 GCA_013400235.1 Oriolus oriolus | reverse complement strand
AAATGATACAAAGCCACTTTAAATTGTTTAGTATATTGTAACTGGAAATTATATTTGTGAAGGTGGCTCTATACCCAGCTGAACATCCATTTGCAGGAGAGCTATGAACTAACAAATTGGAGCCAGGATGGTTTGGATTAGACCAATTCTGTTTGTACGCTCTGCCACTAACTAAGGAACAAAGAGAATTTGGCTCCTTAACACCCATTAGTCTGTCTCTGGGACTCAAACCCAAGAAGCACTGTGTATTTCTGTGTACTGTAACTTGTAAAAGCAGGTGTGGGAGTTGCATGTTAAGTAAGATCAGGACCTCTGTAAAGCTTGAGTCTAAAATCTCTGCAGTCTGAATGCAGCGTCACTGCTCTACCCTGCCAGCACAGCCATACATCAGCAAATCCCAAAGGATTTTATGATGCCTGCCATTGCAAAATCTGCTAGGTTTAGCATGTCCATCAGAGCTTTGGGGGTTCCTCATATGTGGAGAAACTATGCAGCTCTTCAAATCATCCTGTTCAGATGTTTGTTCTGGGAGGAGAGAGGGATCGGTGTGGCCATTCACAGGCTACGCAGTGTATTTGGAGGTTCCGTCTCTGCTTGTTGCTCTCCCAAAGCCCTAGATATGCTTCTGAAGCATCTCAACAACATGCAGGGCAGAAGTGTGTGTGTTTTGTGCTGTGCCAGCGTAATTGAAATGATGCAGCCTGTCTCCTCTCCACACCTGTGATAGGGATGTGGTTCAGCTGGGCTTCCTTGTCTGGGGCGAGGGTGGCTATCCTTTGGGTTTTAGAAATGGGAGGTGTGTGTGCCATGCAGCCAAGGCCAGACACTGCTCCTGTCTGCATGGTGTGTGCAACTCCCTTGCCCTGGGCAGCAGCCACACGCGTCTCTCAGCTCTGCGTAGGTGAGGGCTGTTGGTGGGGGCAGAAGCATGGTCCCCTGCCACTGCCAGCCTTCTCCTGTCCCTGCCTCTGCCCTGCTGGGCAGATGAGGGTGTTGGACTGTGTTATAAAAGTTTGCCGTGGCTGGGTTAGTTTCAGCCTGGATGGGTTCCTGCCTTAGGTTCATTTGTAGTGTTGCCCAAATGACTGTGCCAGCACCTGAGCAGGCAGGATATGGGGTGGGAGGAAAGCTGTGGTGTTCTTTGGTGTAGTCTGATCCCAGATGTAGAGTGATTGTGAAACTGCAATATTTAAATCCAGTGGCTTCACCACCTCAGACCTTGCAGCAACTCTTGTGGGATGCCATGCTGTTGGCCTTATCTTTCCATGGAAGGACTTGCCTGAGGTGCTGTCAGGGATGTGGAGCACAGGAAGAGGAAAGGAATTCAGTCTTCCCAAATTCAAAGCCACGTCATTGCATTGATACCGGGTGGAGTGAGGTGTCTCACTAGGCCTTGCCTTGGTCCTGTGTCGCAATTCCATCTTCCAGCAAAAGCTGTAGGCAGGCAGCGAGTCCACGAAAGTACAGCAGCAATCCTCCCTCCACTCCCTTTCCACCACTCCTCAAAGTTCAGGATTTCAGACTGTGCAAGGAGGTCTTGCCCAAGGCCTCCTGCCAGCCTTACCAAATATACCTTGAAATTTAACTTCCAAAGTTGTATTTTCTTCAAAATTTCAACAAGTCTAGATGCATTCTTTGCTATAAATTTAATTGTGAAAAACATGCCATAGACAAAACCTTTGGATTCAGAGCTTTGTTTTTCAGAAAGCTGCCAGTTTGACTATCCTGAGAAAAGCCCGGTGTGCCATAGAGAGCTACGGCCTCTGGGAGACTTTGGGGAGTTGCTGCTTAACCTTGGCCACAAGCCGAGGGTTGAGGGTTGCTCATCCTGAAAAGGGAGATGGGAGCACCTTCTGTGTTCCCTGTACTGTTTGAATGCACTCCCTGGGTGTGATTAGTAGCTGAGCTCCGTGACTGACTTTTCCTTTGCCCTTTCTGCCTTTCCTCATGTTTATTAAGGGAGGCAGAGAACACTGTGTCCCTTGTGTGTGCCACTGCCTGAAGAGCCTGGGGCAGGAGCGGGCTTGTTGGTGATGAGATATTGGATCAAGCTCATTCCTGGTGCACTTCAGCTCTATGCCCAAAACTGTGTTGAAGTAACAGCCAGGTTTACCAACACCATTGCTTTCTGCTAAGATAAATTATGGCTGGAGAGCTTAGTCCTCCAAGGAGGTGGATGAGAGGGCTGGTCATGGGGTGTCCTTGCAGCTCTCAGGAGGTGGAACCTCTTGCAAGCTTGGATGTAGCAAGGCTTGCCCAGGACTTTGGAGGCTGGAGTTTCCCTTTGCCTGCAGGCATTAAGGCAGGCTTGACTCCTGGCTGAAGACGTGGCAATCTGTGGAAAGTTCCCATTGGTGCATGCCAAAATCAGTCCTCAGTGGGATGGGTGTTCTTGCATGGTGACAGCAGGGAGGTGAGGGTTTTATCAGGATCCCTGTGCCCTTCCATCAGTCACTGTCTGTTAGTCATTAATTTGCCTTACCTGAAAAGCAAGTTAGCTCATGTGCAGGTGTCATGGAGAAATGGTTTGTTAAGTTTAACTTTTAAAATCCCCCTTGGGGCTGGTGGTTTCAGTTCTGTGAGGATCTGCACTGCCCTTCATCTTTCCAGCCTAAAGAAGATTGAGTTTCAAGACATTTTACCGTGCCAAAGTCCTTCAGAGAAGAGCATAAAAATTAGTGATCTGTCTGTCCTGCAAAGGACATTATAGGTCCTGGGAGGGCTAAGCAGGGGCTCTGAAAGTGGTCGTCTCGACTGAGGTTTCTGCTCCGTGTCTTGGTGAGCTGCACAATGGGCTGGCTGGCGAGATGCAGTGATGCTCTGTGTGTATCATTTCCAAAGCACTTTGTGATCTATCAGGGTGAAGGTTTCTGGAGAAATGCTAAATAGTATTATTAGTGTAAAATAAACATACTTCAATATTTCTGACCCTAAAGTGGATCCAGATGCTTTCTTACGGCTGCTGGATCTGCTTTGGTTTTTCCATGGCTCAGTGTGGCTGTCTGCATTTGTTCAAGTGAGATAGGATGTGACAGAGAGCTTGTCACAGCATGCTCTTGTCAAGTCAGTAAACCTTTATATTTATACATGCACACACTCAAATATATGTGTGTGTATATATATATGTATATATATAAAGAAAAAATGACTGTCGTAGTCGAAGACAGTACTTCCGAGTCTGACACTTCACATGTGTGCCAAGGAAGTTGGAATAAACTCAGTGAGTTTATCTTTTTTATGATCACAGCAGTCAGCTCAGCTGTGTAGGGGAGAAATGGGATTTAGCTGAATAACTCAAAATAGTCTCCCAAGGAAGTGAACGTGTGTCTCTGTCTTTATAGCTCTGATACAAAAAGGGTATTAAATGTCCCTTGATACCAGCTACAGGTTGCATTTTCCAGCGTGTGGTTGAGCTTTGCAAGAGGTAACTTTCCAGCTCTGTTTCAAGTGTAAAACAATTTTCCTCTGGATTTAAGGATTATTAACATTTTCATGGTTTCTCTTCTACAGAGAAGAACAAGTCTTCCCCACTGCTTAAGGGTTATGTTTTATATGGGTTGGGGTTTTACCAGCGCTGGTGCCAGGGTGAGATCAAAGCAGCAGGAGCAGCTGGGTGGTCCTTCCTTCTGAGCATGCCAGTGGGAAATGTTTCCAAGCCAATATTTCAGTGAATTTTTTTTTTAAGATCCTGTTTGTGGAGATGATGCTGCAGTGTCTGAGGGGACTCCCAGCTGTGCCAGGGAGATTTGACACTGCCTTGCAAAGACTGGAAAATACAGAAAGTGTGGGTGGGTGTTCTGCTGGTAAAATGTTTTGATTTGGTAGCTGATACTAATAGATGTATGATCAGCTAGTAAAATCTCTTGCATTCTTAAAATGAGTGATAATAGAATTTGTTATGTTTGGTGGCAGCTGGAGTATCTGCCCAAGGTTTCTTAGCTGGTGTATGAGATCCAAGGCTTTCACCAAAACCTATTCCATCCCCTGCAAACCAAAGTGAGAAACAGAGAGTCTCATTGTTCAATAAATTTAGATCAATCTGAGCTGAATTAGGGATGTTCTTTGTCCACACACCTTCTCCATCTAAGCTGAGGTCTGTGTTCAAACTGAGTGACACCTGGGAGGTTGCAGCTGATTCCCCACATCTGTGCTGAGAGCTGCTGCATATGCTCATCAGTTTTGATCCTGCCCTGCCTGAGACACTGTTGGTGTACTGATTGCTAAAATCTCTCTGGGTGCTCTACAGGGACCAAATCTAAAAAAAAAATGCTTGTCTGCATTGCACACATTAAACTCCTTGAGAGGGGGGATTTGGGGTCCTGTCTATCTTTTTGCAGTTTTCTGCTGTCCAGAGACTGTATAATTACATTTTATTGAGTCCATCGCTCTACTCCCTTCTGGCATGGGATGCGCCTGGATTGATAGAAGGCAGTTTAAAATCTGAAGGTTCTCACTCATTTGATACAACCTTGCCTGTTCTTTGTACAAAATTTTGCAAGCTTGCTGTGCTTCCATGGTGTTTTTTGGCTTTTTACTTAAACAGGAAAGAAATGGCAAAGGAAGAGGAAGCCAGCTAAGTAGGTGGCATATACTTAGCAGAAATTACAGGTGGCTCAGGCTCCTTGGTTATCATCCCTGTCTTGGGAGGGCAATACAATAAAATGGCCACGATTTCTTAGTGTATTATCTTCCTCTTGTCTCCTATCTTGTGGTATGAGTTTACTGTTATATCAGTGCTGGTTTTCCTGGTCTTTGGTTTGAAACAAACTCTTGAGATAGTGATGCCACTTACTGCATCACTGGTCCCAGCAGGACTTAGCTTGTCCGGAAATACCTGACATGATCTGGTGTAGGCAGTGACTTGATGCCATGCAAAGATAATTGCTCACTGACCCAGGGAACACTTTTTTTTTCTTGTGGAAACTTACTGTGCTCTTTGAACTGCTGAGAAGTACTCAAGAAGACATAAACCCATGAGTTACTACAGGCTGCATGCCTGGAACATGGAGGCCGTCTCAACATATGGAGTAAATCAGCACAGCTCTGTTGACTTCAGTGCAGTTGCATCTATAACCACTCGCTGTAACCCTGCTCAGGCTGGAGGGGTGATTGTGTATGAAGAATGGATAGGAAAAAACCCTCCTTTTTTTCTTAAAGCTTTACACTTTATGAACAGAATAAATGTGCCATGAGTGGAGGTGAAATAGTAAATTATTTTTGCCTCTCTAGAATTACTTTATTTGGACATATGCTAAGTTCCCTCTTGTTCCTCTTACTTCCTAAATCAAGTAGTTGATATGCACGCACTTGGTTGCTGGCACTAAAAAATACATCAGTAATTAATTCAGAGATTGGTGTTTCAAAAAGCCCCATATACATGCACCTGCACAGAAACAAGTCAGGCAGACTTGACACTGCGTAAAGACAGGGTGGGCAGCACCCACGTAAGCCACACGACTATGGGAAGAGGAGCTGCTTTCCTGTTTCCATGTGCCAGGAGAAGCAGTACTATCAGGCTTATGTGTGATGGATCAGAGTGCAGTGGTATTGCTGCAAGCAAAAGTCATGAATTTTAATCAACTTTACTGGCTGCCTTGAAATTTGAGTTGAAAGATAAATGTGAAAAACAGGCAGCCCATATTGTTTCTGGAACAGAACTTCCCCTTTTCAGTTGATTAAAGGAATTCTTCTTTTAACTTGATAATCAAAAATACTTCTGTCCTAGTTCAGGATTTTTTTTAGGCTAACCGTTCAGGTCCTCTCAGCTTCATGTGTCTCCCAGAGCCAAGTGTCACCTTGTGGCCACCCAGACAGTTGACCTTTGCTGCAGAGACTTCTCAACTGCTGGGGCTTGTTGGCTGTCTGATTTCAGCCATTTGGAAAAAGATGTGTTTAGGGCTTTATTTAAATACTCTTTATGTCTGGAGAAGGGGGAGAAAAAAAAGGATTGCCTGGTGAAAACTGAAAGGACTGTCCAGGGAGCTGGAGTTCAGTTTATATTCACTGGGAACTTTGGCACAGCAAGCATACTTGTCCTTCCCGTCTGTTGCTCCAGGGCTGCTGTTAAGGTTATTTAGTTGTGGTATTCATTTGAACATCAGTCTTCCTAATTAAATATAAGTGATTTGAATGCCGATGTTGTCTGTGGGGGACATCGAAGCTTTGGAAAGAAGTGGAGTGAAAATACCGGCTCTTGTCCCCGGACAGAAACACACACCCATTGTGTTACTTCCAGCCGCTGCCAGGCTGGTCTGGATTACTTTGAGTAGCTGAGAGTGCTTTCCTCACTCCTTTGCTTCAGGGGTTATCATAGCTGCTTTTCCTGTTTTGCCATTAAGTCACCTCTGTGCAGGATTACGTTTGAAGGATTTATTTTAAGGCCAAACAACTTTTAAGAAAGGGAAAGGGAAAATCAGCCTACAAGCAGCAGGGATGGAAGAAAATTGGTGGCAGACTCCTGAGTGGTTCCCTCTCTCTCAAGCACAAGTGCTGTGCTATTTTCTCTCATGATCTGTGGTTCAACTCCACACCTAGTTTCTCATCTCCTCGAAAAGCTGTAGGTTCAGCAACTGCTCCATTTAGTGAAGAGTTCATTGCAGCTGCAGCAGAGGCTTATTTGATGCTCTGGGAAATTCATGCTTCCTTCACTAGTGAGAAAGGCAATACAGTTTTGGGGCCTAAATTAGCGTGAAAGGGCACATACAAACCTGCTATGTACAAATTCCAGCTTGTTTGTACTCTCAGTTGGTTACACCCTTGGCTCAGAACCCAAATATTTCAAGAATTTGGGTTGAGGTATATCCTTTGCTAAAAGAGGCATGAAGTTAGATTCCCCTTTTGCATCAGTGGGTGCAGTTTCTGTAAGGTCACAGAGGGTTTGTTTGAAGCAGAAATGTTAATTGCTCCAAGGCATGTCCAGAGACTTCGGGAGGGGAGCCGATGCTTTGCGCTGGTAGGAGAACCTGGGGGCTGCTCCTTGCACAGCTGAGATCACTTGGCCGTTGTTTTGATTGGAATATGCTTGCTATGAAGGAAACCCACCTGACTTCCATGTCCCTATAAAGCAGTTGGGGTGCCTTGTAGTGCCATGCTTTGCTGTACTGGGGCCGTGGGCGCTGTGCCTGCTTACCCTAGTGGCTGATTTCTTGTTTTCCCTGAGGCCTTCAAAGCATGTACGTATGCTCAAGCAGAAGATTAGTTTCAGTAAGGAGGCTCATTTCAGATGCAGATGCTCTATGGGCTGCTGCACAAATGAAGCCTGCCTGATTTTCAGGTTTTTTTAGAAGATATTTATTTATTTTAATACTCTGCTGAAAATATTCTCTGCTTTGCTTTGCTTACTCCACCTTTCCACGTTGCTGTGCTGCAGGTGTGGAGGTCAAGGTCGTGGAAACTGGTGGCATTTACCAGCTATCACGTTATGCTGGGGTGAGATCAGCCTGGGTGGCTGGTAGGGCTGTTATTTATTCCTGGTGTTTTCTTCCAGTACTGAGGAAAGAGAGCATTTGCCAATGCCTTCGAGTTACGCTGACGTGTCCGTACATCAGGTAACCAGCTGGCTGAGACAGTGCATCACGGGGCGCAGCGTGCTGGCATGCCGGGGTGGGATGTGGGCACTGCAGGGCAAGTGGTCGGCGATCCTCACGCATCCCTTTCCTTGCAGTTACCTGGCCGAGCAGTGCTGGAATGGCGGCTTCGTCTACCTGATCATGTTGCGCCGCATCAAGCGCAAAGCCCCTCTGCCTCCCTCCAACGGCAACAACAGCAACAGCTGTGACCCCAAAGCCAAGCCCAGCCCTGAGCCTGGAGACAGAGCTGCTCAAAATGGGAAAAGGACCAGGAAGTTTGGGGTCATCACCAGGACACCGGGCAGCAAGGACAGCAAGGAGAAGCTGGGCTCGGAGCACGGGAACGGGCACTGCACCCCGATGGAGGTGGAGGTTGCTCAGCCAGAGATCTCTGAAGCAGAAAGCAACGGGGAAGAGCAGCACCAGGGCACCGGGGCACCGTACCGGCTGTCAGATGGTGGCATGCCAGACATTGGGGACCAGGCTGCCCAGGTATGTTTGCTTTGGTTCTTCTAGAGAAGGAAGCAGCAGGTACGCAAGCAAATTAGGTTGATTTCTCAAGCAGTTCTCTGGTTTCAATGCTCTGGCTTTGGGCTGAACTTGTAGGTGACCAGACAAGCTGTCAGGGCACCCAGCTGTGCGATGGGGTCTAAAACAGGGGGCAGGAGGATTGGAGAGTTAAATAATAATTGTTGGAAACCTCTGTCATACTCCATCTCTGACAGAGGGGAAGGCCCTTCCATCTCTTGACCTGTCAGGGCTGGCCTTAGGATTTTTTGTTGAGACAGCTGATGACCCTACAACACTGGAGCCGGAGGTGTCAGTAGAAGATGGTAATTTTGTCCTTTGGGGCTTTATGTTCAGCTCTGCCTGAACTTGGTGTCACCTTGCAGCTCATGTTAGCATTGGGATTGAAGCTTCCTTTTTTGATGCACCAGACCACGTTGCATGTATTTGTGTTACGAAACTTATTTGGCCAGTCTCTCGGAACCACATGGAAGTAATTGTGGATTTTGCTCAGAGCTGGTGAGATGGACAATTTGTTAATGTTTGGGACGACAGTGGGATCGGGGCTTTCATTGCTTCTCTCTTCGTCCTAATGGAGATCTTGGGGTTTGTTGCCTGTCTAGAATTGCAGCATTGCTGGATGGAGGAAAATAACCCAAGCCTTGATCAGGTTTCAGTATGCATCTATCACCAGAAGCACTGTCTGCCAATCTTTCCAGAGGCACTGATAGTATAAACAGATGAAGGCTGCTTTGCTGGGCTTGGGGCTGGCTGCAGCAGCTGGTTTTGGTTTTAAGACTTCAAAGCTGGTGACAAAGCACTGTGAGTAGACATCTCATCACTAAATTCTGTTGAGAAAAGCAGGGGATTAAACGTGCCCTCTGAATTAGTGCTCCTCAGCACTACTCCAGGGTAGTGGTGATTGTGGTTGTGAAGTTACAGTAATTTAATTTAAAGTACTTCGTAGGAGCTAAAAGCAATTTAAAAAAACCTCTGGTTTTTAAAGAAGCGTAATTGCAAAAACTTGCTCTTCGCATCAGTGAGACACATTGGATTTTATGCTGCAACAGAAAGGGTAGGGTGTTTGTGTGTGTGTTCTTGCAAGCCTCATAGCTGTAGTCATTCTGAAAGAAAACATCAGAAGCTTAAAAATAAATAAGTGAATCATTTGGTATTTTGAAACCTCTGGTCCATATAAAAACTTGCTGAATCTGTTCTGAAGATGTCTAATTAAACACATGGTGTAAATGAAGTTGATCAGACTTTTTTTGAAGTGGAAAGCCAAAAATATATATATGTAAAAAAAAAAAGAAACTCTTGATCCAGAGCCATCTCGTGCTAGGGCTACCTTGATTTTGGTCTGAGGAGTGAATTGTTAAATTCAGAACATATATGTATCAATGTGAGCAATAAATACATTTTTAATGCAAAGCACATACAAGATGGCTTTGTAAAATGTAAAAACATAGCTGAGGCACTGGAAAAATTCAAGAGCTATAATCTGTTCAGTTGTGGTGTAGTGTCATTTAGTAAAATTGCTTCTTTTTTTTAAAATTTCCTTCCCCCCCTAATATTTTGCTTAGAAATATGACCTCCGTCTGTGTCAGTACTAATTACATTTTCCTGACATTTGAATGAGGAGAAATGTGAATAGCTGGAGCCTGAATAGCATGCCTAGCTCATCCTTTGCTTTTTAAAGACCAGGGGGCCTTATAGAATCCCATCACTTACAACATATGTGGCATAGCTGCTATCGGAGTAATGAGTGGCTTAATTCAGTTTCTTAGTAAGTATTGAATAGGGATGGTGAATAACATTTTCAAAATTATTTGTNCTTCTTTTGTTTTTTCTGGAAACAGGTTTAAAAAAAAAAAAAAAAGAAAGAAAGAAAAAAGGCAAGGGATAAATACACATGGGAGCCTCAGATCTCACTTCCAGCTCCATTTTCAAAGCGTGACCTGGCACTCAGGCATATGAGATCCAGTCGTGTCAGGAGCCTTTTGAAAACGGCATCCAGGATGTCCTGTCAGAAGCTGCAGCCTCCTTCCAGGCTTCAAAGCGTGAGCCAAACCTCCCGTAGCCGCAGGATGAGTTATCTCCTCCTGAGCAAGGACAGGGTGCATTGGCAGGGCACCTTCTCCGTGGGGAAAGCAGCTCCATCCCCATTGCCTGCCCCGTGCTTGCCATCTCCTCCACATGTTGACTAATTGAATATCCAGGGCTGTCAGCCATGCGCCCTTGGGGAGCACTATATTTGCTTTCAAGGGGGAGAGCCAGCCTATGGCAGACTAGAGGTTGGCTGCAGGTGGGAGGAAAGGCTTTGAGAAGCCGCGTGGGGACCAGCATGGATGTGGGAGGACCTCGCTGGTCCTCCCCACTGCTCTTTGTCCACCCCAGGAGGCAGATTGGAGCTTTACTGAAACTGAAACGTGTAGTCCAGGAAAATAACCCTTTTTTTTTCTCTCTGTGGAATGTTAGGTTGAAGTTGTTGTAACCAAAATAGGAGAGAAGAGGGGGTTGATCTGCATGTTTTCAGCCACTGCTGTGCTGATCCCAGTGGCCAGCTCATGGCCAGTGCCTAGGGGGTGTTATGCTGGGAGTGCTTTTGAGGCATCCACATGTCATTCCAGTGCCTTTTGCTTTCAGGGTGCTTCTCCCACAAGCATGGGGTTGCTCTGCCTTTTTCTCTCCCATTTTCTCTCTGCATACTGCTCACAACAGCAATGCTGGATCATGAAACGACAGGTGAGATGAGTACTGTTTGTCAAGTGAACCTGCCAGGAGATTCCTGTGTTACTGGTTTGTGTGCATGTGCCAGTCCCCTTCTTCAGGCTTGCTTTCATCTCTCAGATCTTGATCTGTCTTTCCTTGCACTTGGCATTGCTATCACTGTGTATAAACAAATCTGCTAGGCTGTCTGCTGGTATGTAACCCTCAGTAAATATTGTACCTGTCAATTAGCAGGCAGCATTTAATGTTTACAGGTGGTTAAGCTAGGCTGCAATATTTTTAGGATGAACCTAAATTCCTTTTATAAATGTGGGGATTCAAAGCAGCAAAACCATGTATCTGCCTGGCAGGAACATCTCTAAGCTCTGGAAACCAGACCTGACCTTGGAGCAGCAGTGGGAGTCAAGGGCAGTGATTGAAGATTAGGCAATCTCTGAGCTGGAGTAATGATCCATCACATCCTGGGAAGATTGGGGAGCTTAAACACAGATATCAAAAGTTTACTTTTTTCATTCAGTGGCCTGAGACAGGGTGTAGTTTTGCAGACTGGTAATTACGCAGGCACAGATGGAAGAGGAATATGGGAAGGGGCTGATGGAGTCCATTAAAAATGATAAAGAAAAGGAAACTGTGAGGTTTCCTCACAATATACCAGTCCTGTGGTTTCAGTGTGTTGACTGGTAGGACAGAATCCCTCAGTTTTGTTCTCATTTTCTCTGTCACGGTGTTTTTGGAAGATCTGCGGACTGCTCCTGTAGCTGTTCAGCCCCTAAGGAGTGCCCAGAGATGGCCAGATACAGTTGGCATGGGCAGGGATCCCAAGTAGGACTGAGGTTTGCAAAGACCAGATTAGGAGTGTGAGGGGCAGGGGCCTGGTTGTCAAAGGGGACTTAAACTGATCCAGGTTTGGCTGGCGTGATGAGAGGCTTTCACTGATGAAGCCAGAGGGAGCTTGGACAAGGATGAGTTGTACCAGAACAGACTGGCCACCTTGGCTTCCTCCAGCCCCAGCAGGCTGCTCTGAAAGCCCTTAAAAACCCAGCTGTTTAGAACCAAAACCAAGACACCCCCAGAATGCCCTTGAATCCTCCTATTCCTTTAGAAGTATCCAAATGATTAAGGGCTTGAAATCCAGACCCAAATTTATCAGTGACTGGTGGAAACTGTCTAAAGGACATTGGGGCAGAGTGAAAGTGCTTTAATAGTTAATGGAGGCAGGTGAGAGGGGCTGGGACTATGCATTTCAGTATTTCTCCAGTGGCAGAGGTACATGCCATGGGAGGAGTTCGGGGTGTCCTGGGCGGTGGTGGCACTGTGTGGTGGGATTGTGCTGGGATGCCTTTCCAGGATGGAAACAGATCAGCATCTGGTGGCCCTGGAAACTGCGTGTGATGCTTTTCTGAAGTCAGTGTGCCATCTATTAACAAAAGGAGAGAAAGGGGATGGCAAGGGAATGTTAATGCCTTGCCTTCTAGAGGGTTTTGGGTAGGTCTCGGTTATGGCAGTGCTTCAGGATCTTGGCTCCATGCTGTTAACCCCATTACTCTGGTCACAGCCACCAGAGCAGTGTGCCTGCCTAGCCAGATGTGCACTTTACAGCCCAACTGAGCCCAGCTTGCTTGGACCACAACCTCCTCCAGATGTGTGGGCCTGTACACAGGTGCACGCAGACGTGTGTGTATGTAGAGAACCAGCCAGAACTTGCTTTTGTAGTGCTCCAACTGCATGGTACATTTTGTCAGCAGCTCTTTTCATTCTTAGGGTCCATTATTGCTTTCTTACTGACATGGCTCATCTCAGGTGGGGATGAATGCTTTTGAATTACGTTTTACTTTGCAGTTAGGGAAGGCTGACAGCCTTTCTTATAGCAGTACTTGCCAATTAGTGTTGGTAAATGCCAGCATTACCTTGACTTTTGGTTAGTGGAATGTGTTCCTTATCTTGCCAAGCAGAAGAGGAAGGCTAATAGCACATTACAGGAATCAAAACATGAGGCTTGAGATAATGTAATGGCTTTAAGCATTCTACTATTTTGTTAAAATTGATGGGAAAAAAAATTCTCACACTTTTGCTGTACCAAAATGAAAAACTTGCTGTGAGCAAGGTAGTCCAGTAAAGCTACTGAAGCTAAGTTGCTTTACATCAGGTTTTTTTTGGCAACCTAAGCAGTAATTACTGTTTCATCAAGGCTTTTATGGGATTCTTATGATGCATGGTTTAGACATAAAGAACACTGTTTTTAGGTGTTAATGTAGATACTTTTAGTCATGTAAAGGCCTTCCTCAGAATCTGATTCAGTTATTAACGTCTTTTTATCTGTTGTGTTTTCTTCCAACTTTCATTAACATGGATCCTGAGGCTATCTACTGTCTTGAAGTTTTAATGTGCACTGTGATAAGCTTGTCTTCCCTCTTTGTTGCCTGTTTTGGGTTGTAAACTCTCTTAGGGACAAGGGCTGTCTTTTAATTGTAGCTGTACAGCACTGACAAAACTTGGCCTTGTTTTTGCTTGGGGTTTTAAGAAGTGCTTTGATGTAACTAGCAGTGAAATTACAGTTAATATTTTTTGCTGCCAGTTATATTCCACCTTGTCATAAAACAACAATCATCACAATTTTCTGGGTTTAAGTTGCTTGCTGCCAAATTTTTTCAACTGACTTATGATTCTGCCTGCCTTTGCTGTGATTTAAGTGATAGCTACAGCTGTGGTGCTGTAGACTTTAATTTTGAGTAGCAACCTGTCCTTTTATCTTGTTTTTGTACTGGATTTTCCAAGGGTGCTTGGATGTAGAGGTAGTCTGGTAATGGATAAGTTACAGTGAGTTGGTTTTACTGTGTCACCTTGAGACGAAGTCCTCACTCTTGGAAATGAGCTATCCCCGAAGGCAGCGCAAGAATGTTCGAGGTTATGCTGCTGGAGGTCTCAGCCATACTCAGCTATCACAAACCATAGGTGAGAGAACCACTATGAAAGTATTTCCCACCTACACAGAAAGCGGGTGTTTGGTTTTTTTTTTTAATATTTTGTGTGCTGTATTAAAGATACAGCAAACTCACAACTGAAATGCAAATGACTAGCTTTAGCTGAAATGTAAGTTCACACCGTTTTATGTTTTAATCATTAAGTGCGAATAGTTGAAACCAAGTGGACGTGCCTAAAAATAGAGTATGCTGTTTGCTTAGGTGCTGTAATGTTTCAGGCGTTTGTTGGAATTACAAAGCTACATACACTTAATTTTTGAGGCAGAGTGCTGAAAGCACTGAGCAAACCCAAAAGATTCCTGTTGTGGACAGATGTGATACCAGTCCCCATGAGAGACCGCTCTTCAGCTGACATCAGAGTGTGGTGACCTCCTCTAGGCTGGGCTTTGATCTGCTGCAGGCTGCAAGGGTGTTTTCTGAGAAACTTCAGGCTAACCAACCAGCCATTCCCAATAGCCCAGCAAGAGCATGAGACTGGGTCAGGTACTCAGTGGAGTGCAAACACCTGTAACCCTTAAAAGCCTAGCTCCTCAGGGGCAATTGCCAAGCAGAAACCCGCCAGGGTCAGAGACAGAGGAGAAAATCCTTTGTCTGATCTCACAGTAAAGATTCAGTTGATGGCAAGAGTGGAACAGCTCAGAGAGGTGCAATCCAGATGGTGATGGCTCAGGATGACAAATGACTCCAGCAGACTTTTGTAAGGGGTGATGGTATAGTTCAGGTGTTTGCACTGGCTGATAAAATGTTTAAAGCCCTTGCCAAGGAGATGATGTCAACAAGCAGTCTGTCTCGGGAGATGGATCCCTGGGCGACAGTCTTGTTTTAAGTTGTGGAATTTTCATCCACTCTGCTGTGCTGCCTGTTTTGTGTATTTTAATTATGTGTTTGTGGGAGGGTATGTTTTTGCTTTTTACTGTTCCCCAGGCTTCATCCCCTAGGACACTTCTCTTTTCACTGGGAAAGTACTCACATTTCAGTGAAAAGATGCCAAGTGTCTGGCGGCTGTTTGTCCAAACAAAGGGACTTGTGAGATCAGGAACCAAAACTTGAACGCAATCACAGTTGTGTCTATGCTCCTGGCTCCTAATCTGAGGACATGGAGAGTTCATATCATCAATGCTGTGCGATTCCTGTTGGGTTTGGGGATTTCCCCCCTCTTTTAAGTAGTGTAGGAGACACACACTGTATGGCTTGCATCATCCAGAGGTAGAAGCCAAAGGCCACAGTGGTTCAGTGTTAAGAAACTTTCATAGGCACCAAGGATGGACAAAGAACTCCTGTCTTGGAATAGTTTATTGATAAAGAAAGTTAAGATTTTTTTTCTCCCTTGCTTGTGATTTATCATGAAGTTGTTTAGCTTGCTTGTGCAACAACGAAAACAAAACCCAGGGTAGTAGATGAAAGCAGGAGTCCTGCTGTCAGACCAGCCTTAAAAATAACCTGGCTAGGATGAGACAGAAAATACACTCATTATCCACTAATGAAATAATTGCTTTGTTACGAACGTGCAAAAATCAGATTTTGGCATGATTTTCTGGTACTGAGTCATTCACATTAATATCTGCGATGTGAAGAGTGATGGCTTTTGACTGTATCTTGAGACTGACGCATTCAAGCTGCTCACCTGGTATGTGATGGTGCAAGTTAATTCCCCAGCTACCAATATGTCTGTCCCACCTGCCTGCTGGGGAATGGGGATGGTGGGAGGAGGCATGATGTGATCCAAGGTGGGGCAGGGAGCTGGGAGTAGTGCTTTTAATTTATCCAACATCAGTGAAGGATGCTGGGCAGTGGTACGTGCTGGCATGGCCATCCCAATGCTCTCCCTGTTCATGTAGAGATGGTTGTTGCACTGCAGGTTTGAATGTCATGCCTTTCTGTTTGGGGCATTTTGTGCTGGTTTTCAGTTCTTTGTGATCAGCATGCTGGTTGCCAGCTGCTGTGAAGCTTATTGAAGTAAATTTTTATAATGCATGGAACTTGGAACTTTCTCTTCAGTGTCGCATTTCCAGAGCAGCTTCGTGGCTGGTGAGGAAAATCTCACTGTTTGCTTCTGCTGCTCCTAATGGGAAACCCTGTGAAGTTCATAAGTGGGAACTGGTCCCTGCAGACAGACAGTAAAAATCCATGTTGAATTGTGGAGGGAGGAAGACATCCCGTGGGCTGCATTCAGGTCTGTGTCAGTCAGTCAGTGTGTGCATACAGACATTGCGTGGTTATTGATATTCTTATCCAGGCTGATCTCTGTTTTTGTTTTAAAATTGTTACATATTTACGTCAGGTTCATCTGAATTGCTGCTGTGACAGAAAGTGCTTTTTCATAGACAACTATTTTACATTTTCCATTTTACTGTCTGGCTTTTTAACTACTTACGGTGTTTCTGTTTTCCATTTGTTTACACCTTGCTCCTGCCAAGCTTGTCTTTTATTAAAGATTTCAAAGCAATTTTTTTTCTTTTGTATACACAGATTTGCAGCTTCTTGAACATGGCACAGTCAAAATAAGTCAAACCCCTTTAAAATCCCCTGCAATTAGCTGGGGAAGGAGAAGCGGGGGAAAGAATGGCTCCAGTGTCTTTCGCTCATTTATTTATTTATTTTCCTCGACACTCGGAGGAAGAACGTTCCTTTTTGTTTTATTAATGATGTGCTTATGAAATGGAGCGTTTGATGGCGTGCACTCGGAGCAGGCAGAAGGCGAGCTTCCCCACGTCGCGCTGGCAGCGCGCTCCCCTTCTGATCTGCAGCACTCCTAGTTTATTCCAGATGTAGGCTCGCTCTCAGCAGAGGCTGCCTGATGTACAAAGGCCTCACGGTGGAGAAAAATGGCCTGTGGGGACCCACTGGAAGCTGCCAGTTGTATTCTCTATTCTCACTTGTGGTCTGTTACATAAGATGACCCTTCCCCTCTGGGCCCCCCACTTTGCAATTAATCCAAGTGGAATATTCATACTGTCTTTTAAAACCTTTTAATTATTTGTAACCTAGGCACTTTGAAGTTGATCAGATTCAAGTGGAAAAATCTGGTCCAAAGGGCTGCCTGCTTGAAAGAGCCAAGTTGGGAAGAAAGTTGAGTCACTAGGAGTGATGTAACTGCAGAGAACAGAAATTAGCCATTAGTCCAGCTGCAGCTTGACTTGACCATTTGTGTTTCTGCTTGCTGTGTGAGGGAAGTCAAAAAATGCAAGTCTGGAAGGGATTTCAAGAGATGACCCAATCTCATCTCCTCCTCTGAGACCGACTTTGACAAATGTAGGTTCATCATGTCCATGAAATCCTTTGTTGGGAGGAGTCCATGTAGGCAGGGCTGCTGCTGCCTGGGATTACAAGCAAAGTCTGTCGGGTGGATCTGGGCAGAGTTAAGGTTTGTTCAAATCACTAACAAAGAATTTTTGCTTCTTATTCCTTTGAAACTCTCAAAGCAAGGATGTCTTTCTGAGTGTCTATTCTGGCCAAATCTCAGGTGAAGTGCGTGATATTTTTTGGATTGTCGTGCAAGTATTCATGCCATGTTATGTTGTGAGCGTGTTCTCAAGTGCTGCACTCGGTGCTTGTGACCTGCCTTTGGTTAAGGGATATAGTGTAGTCTCCTAAGTAGTAACCAAGGCTGGAAATCACCTGGTCCCTGGCTGCAGTAGGAGCTGGTAGTGCCTCACTCTCCATCCTTCATGGGGATTTCTGAAGTTTGAGGCTGGACTGGCATCAGCACATCTGTGCTTTGTGCTTGAAGTGCTTTTGCACCAAGAGCTGTGAGTGCACGTGTGCAGATTTCTTGTGTCACTGGTGAACAAAGCTGTGGGGAGGTTATTCTGAGTTATTTATAAGTGAAGCTGTGAGAATATTCTGAGAGGATGGGAAAATTCAGATGTTAATAGAAATGTGGAACTGACAGCAGCTGAGCAGCAACTGGAGTCATACAGCCGATCAAAGAACACCGGTCAGCATTTAAACTCGTCCTCTGGGCAGGGATTAAGCAAGCTCCAAGGGCAGTGACATCATACCTGCAAAATGCCAAATCTAACTACACTTGGAGTTTCCTTTGGGTATTGCAAGTCTCTGGAGTGGAGCGAATGCACCAGAATCCTAGCTTTCATTTAAAGACTAAGTGAGCTTGTAGTCTTTTTGTTCATGAAGGAAAGCTTGAAAATATGATACTTCAAAAAATTTTCGAAAATAAACACATTCATTACTACATTTTTTTTTCTTTTCTTACATTTTAAAGCATTTAAACTTTGTGCAGTTGAACCTGGGAGTCTCCAATAACTCAACAAAACCAGCTTTAAGTAAAATTTAAATGCGTTTACAAATCCTTGGAATTGGCACAGAGCTTTGCTATTAAGGCTTTCCTGTGATGGACTCACATAAGATGCACATTCAAAGCAGCAGCATTTTTAGCCAGCTGTGAAGTATCCCATGCTGCTCTGTACAAAAGGCACAGCAACTTTGTGGGGAGGGAAAGGGGGTTGTGCTGGACACCCCCTTTCTCCAGAGGCCTCGAGGAAAGGCTGGCAGTCTGCTCTTTAACACATAGATTTCAAAATCTTGGAGTGACATCCCTCAGAGGTACGTGTGTATTGGTGGGGGGCGTTTGCTTTCAGCGCGTGGTTAAGTGAAGAGCTATGAATGTTTTATGAAGAAAAGGGAAGAACAGTGAGGGGTTCTGATTTCCAGTCGATGACGCTGGGTTATTTATTCCCAGTGAAATGCCTGCAGCTGACCAAGGACTGAAGGGGGACAGCCTTTTCTTACACAGGAGTTGGTGACAGTGGCATTTGAAAATGAGTGAACGAAATACATGTTTGGGCATGTGCCAGATGGTTTTGTTGCCTTTATTGTGGACGTGTTCTTCTGCCCATGTTTGGACTGCGTAGTGCTTTACATTGCAAGTGCTTTTGATTACTTTGCAAGGGCTTTTGATTTTAGAGGGCATTCAAGGGGAATGAGATGGGTGCCTGCATCAAGAGCAGCAGAGTCTTGCCATTTGCTCTTATTAAGTGCTCTGTATATGAATACTTGAGAGTGGATCAGTTAAGAATAAATTTGGGATTTTTTTTGCAATGAAATGTGTGATAGTGAGGAGTGCAAGCCAGGCACTGCACATCACGGGCCTTGGTGTAACTTACGTTCCCAAAAGCTTTTGCAAGTCATTAAAGGCAATTTTATGACTGCGTTGTTAAACTTTATTGAAAGGTCTGCTTCTAAACTGGGTTTAACAATGGGACATTCAAAGTGTCATCTTATGAGGAGGATGGATGGTCATCCTTTCAGCCTGGGCTTGGCTGGGGCAGGCAGAGAGATTGTATTTCTCTGTTGTACTGTCTTCATTATGTGTGCAAGGTACTTCATAGCAATAAAACTTCTCTGGAGCCTTTTCTTGCTGTAGCTCAGTTCTGTTTTTTAACTAGATAAATATAGTTGACTCCTGCCCCTGCATTTAACACAGTGTCTCATGTGTCACTCTAATTTATTTTAAAGTGTCCTCTGTCCTGACATGTCCTGTTATTCAGCAGGGCTTTTATCAAGGTGTTGTAGATCCCAGTTAAACCTGCTGGGATATTGCCCATCTGCAAGGCTTTCAAGTAACCGAATTACCCACAGGTGTATGTTTTCAGGCTCAGACTTTTGGGTAACCTCTTAAGGAACCTGGTTTGGTTTTTCTGTTTCTCCTACCTGTGGTCTAAGGGCTGGGATTCATTAATATCATAGTTGTTACTATTAATATTCATATTAACCTTCCAATTAGTAATGTCAGTATTGATAATTATTAATTATTCTTGTTATTTTTCACTTTGTTCTTAAGATATTGTTGTAGATACTGACCTCTTTGTTCCTATTCTGAAAAAGTCATATTTAAAAGTTTCAGGGATCGAGTGGAAAAAAAACCAACACATTTTATTCACTTAATACTCTGATACACAACACTGGCCTAAAATGTGCAGGTTGCTGCCACAACCCTTGGGTTTGCTGATATATTTAGCAGTTCTCTTTCTCAGAAACAAGCAGCAATTTGTGCATGCTCTTCACAGTTTGCCATGAAATTTTAATCATCTTTGCTACTTGGGCGTTTGAGTACTGCGAGAATGTTACTTGTGTGCATAACACACCCAGTCAGAAATAGCTGACCCGGTGCCTGGTGACTACAACACATAGCTTAAAAATTGCCTCTGAATTGTGCATTTTGCTGTCATGCAAGCTTGAAAACTTCCAAAGGTTTTTCATAATTCTGTAATCCTGGTTCTTCCCGTCTCTGACAGCGTCCTGGCAACCGCCTTACTTGTCTTGCTTGCTTGTTTTCCTCTTTCCTTTTTGCTCTGCTGATACTGTCACACTTGTGTTTCCTTGTGCCCAGTCCTGCCAGCGGGACTCATGGGAGCCAGTTTTGTTTTGCATTTCATATTGCTCTGGAGTTTGTATTTGGATAAATCTTTATAGCAATTAAAAATAACCAAAACCAATAAAGGTGTCCTGAACATTGCTTGTTACCTTGCTCACACGGAACATTATTCTCCACAGCGGGTAAATTTGTTATTTACAATCTGTACAACAGCTGCCCAGTAAGAAACACTTGATTAGCAGCTGATAACTTGAAGCTGGTGTTTTCTTTCTTGTGTCTCAAAACCAGCAAACCCCTCTGGAGAGGGAAGCAGTGCTGTGTGATGCCGGTCTGGTGCCTGCTGCAACAGCAGCTGCACCACCTGATGTTCAAGGTCCACCTTGAACCACGTCTTGCTCCTCTGCAGCCCTGCACGGCTCATCCACTGAGTTTTGGCGAAGGGGTTTGAGGCCGCTGGTTGCTTCAAGAAGGGTCAGGGCATTGAGAGCAGCGCCTCTGCGTGGCTCAGAAAAGCTGCAAACATCCCTGCAAGGAAACTTCTACATGCTGACCCTGCTCTGTGCTGCCTCCTCCTTTCTGCCTCCTTTGCTTGGACCACAGCTAACACAACAAAGCTCTGCAGAAACACCAGTGTAGCTTCGGCTATACAGCTGTGTGGTGATGGGTAGCAAGGTGCTAAATAGCTTCCTCTCATACCCTCCTAGCCCTCTCTTGGTGTTCCAAATCCAAATTGAAGGACTTTCTGCACATTTTCTCTCAGCGAGAAGGTTGCCGCATATGGAAGATGCACATCCTCAAGGGGACGGATGGGCTGGGAATCCAGATAACGGGAGGCAGAGGGTCGAAGCGGTCCCCTCACAGCATCATCGTCACCCATGTGGAGGAAGGCGGCTCTGCACACAGGTGAGGTGACAATGGTGCCTTCATGGTGGTGGGTGTGATGGAATGTCCACGGCCATCGCTGTTAGCTGGGTTCACAAGAAAAGCATAGGGGTTTTGCCCTCCCATTGTGTGAGGGTGAGAATATGGCATTTTCAGCTTAAAAATACATTTTTGAGTTTGATCACTGAAGCTTCTTCTAGAAGGTTTAGTCCAAACTGTAAACAGATCAAACACTTCCTTGGTGGTGGAAGGGAAAACCAAGGAGCCTGATGGCTTGTAGGGCTTTTCCCCCAAGTTCCTTTTCAGAAGATGTGCCTTTCCAATGGGATCGGTTGTGCAACCCGGGGTGCTCATTGCCAGCCCTGCTGTTCCTGATGGGGTGGAGGTGAGGCTTGCTGCTGTTCCCTGACCTAATCCAGTGGGTCACGGAGAAGACTCATGGGGTCTCAGCCCTGCAAAGAGGGTGAAATGACCCTGATTGTAACAATGATTTCCAGTGGGCCCCTTTTTCTGAGCCCCTTTTTCTGATCAGTGCAAGCTTAGCTTAGTGAGATCACATGTTGTCCATGCCTCCACATCCCACCACATGCCACCAGAGCCTGGCACTGTGGGAGAACCACCCTGCAGCTCCATGTTCCCGCTCTGTTTCTGCAGGGATGGCAGGCTGATGGCCGGCGACGAGCTCCTCATGATCAACGGGCAGTCACTGGTGGGGCTCTCCCACCAGGACGCTGTGGCCCTCCTTCGCTCGGCCGCTGGCCTGGTGCAGCTGGTGGTCTCTAGCAAGGTACAGACATCTCCTGGGTGGTCTCACAAATGTACATCCCAAAATGTTTGTGCAAGTGCTGCGTGAAAAGGGCATATCTTCCATAGGGAATCATGTGTGCATGTTTGCTGCACTAAATTTAAGGCACAGCAAGGGGAAATATATCAGTAGCTGCCATAAATCTGTGGCAAATCAGCGCAGTACAGACCAAATTAATGATTTGCTTGTACTATCACTGTCACTCAGTGTGCAAATGAGTGTTTATTCATGCAGACATTACCTAAGTTTCGGATGAAACCATTTTCTTAAAGTTACATGCTAAGTAAAGCAGGCTGTTCTGAGCCTCTTCTGCTTCCTGCCTGCAGCAGCCTGTGTGCCTCTCATCTCTGTCCTGTCTGTGTGTCTGAGATTTTCTTGATGATGATCTCTTGGCTTGAGTTCCTTATTTTGTCCTTGTTAATAGTGTGGAGTGGAGCTCTTACAGATAAAGGAACGTGACATTTCAGGGAAATGAGAGTGGAACTCATTTATCAGTTGGACTCTTTGTTCTGCCTTGATCGCAGAAGAGGTTGAGGGGATATTACATAATATCTTTGTTTAAGAAGATCTTGCTCACCCCTGTTTGCTCTTCTCCATGGATCACATCCTGTTGCTCCCAGACCTGGGTTGCCACAGGTGTTTGGTGGGTGGCCCGTTGACTCCCAAAACACCCATGAGTCTCAAATTAGGACCTGCCAGCAAAGTGGGCGTTACCAAGGCTTTTGAGGTGGTGACAGGAGTATTGCAGCCCAAGTGGAGCACTTGTATACCTGCATTTCCAGGGTGTCAGCAAGCCAGTGTGTCAGTATTTTTGAATTTTTAATTAGCTTCACCTTCAGATTTCCCCATCCATCCCAATGCAGGTTTCTTTAATGAAGGTGGCTTTAATGTCTGGATGCTCTTAAGGCTTCCCCAGATGCTGTATGCACATGTTTTTCAAGAACAGGTTCTATTCCAGCATATTCAAAGTGAAGAGCCTCCGACTTCTTTAACATTTGTGTTAGACATTGAAGTTCACTGCAGACCTTCTGTAGGGTCACAGTCTGATGTTAACCCCACCAGTGTTTATTCTGGATACACCACACTTTGACCTGAAGTAGATACATTTTGTGTTTCCTGTAGATAGCTGGGCTCTGCCAAAACACAAGGCAGCAGACTGCATCTATTTCTCCTTAAAATTAAGTACTTGTTCATATGGTGACCTCGTCAAAATAATCATCATGCATAAGCCTAGGGCATAAAACTTCACTTTCCTAATCAGGCTGTGAATCTGCTTGTCCTGTGCTCTGTGCACTCGGACAGTTTTCATGTCCCCGGAAGGGGGACTTGGAAAGGCAAGCAGTAGGGAATACAGCCTGTGCTGTGTTTCTGGCAGCCCCAGAAAAGGTGTAGATAGGTGAAGTGTTCCCCAGCAGCTCCCTCTGGGTGTTATTTGTTGGTATAGGAATGCAGCTTTGCCTTTTGGCCTGGTGAGTGCTCAGTAGCACAGAATGTCTTCTGAAAGCAGTGAGTCTGTCTGGCCACTGCTTTTGGCTGAGGCGCATGTTTGCCTGCCAGAAAAGATGGCAAAGACTGGAAACAGGTGCTGGAGCATCAGGACCGAGTTGGTAGAGGACTGGTGGGTCAGCTTTCATTGTATTCTCCTAAGTAGGGTTGTCAGTGTATTATGTGTGTGTAGGTAGGTAGGTAAACATGTGAAGGGAACATCCTCAGGGAGGGAGCAGGAGCACAGGGTGTGATTTGGGATGCAGTGGAATGGATAATGAGGTCTGTCAACTCTCAGTCCACTCGCAGTGACATTTACTAAACCCATAGTGGGGAGGAACAGGCTGCTGCAGAAGCATTTATTTTAAATTCTCCTTTATGAAATCTTAATGTTTTAAACGTATATTGGCCTATGTTTACTATATATGCACTTTAAAACCAAGCCTGCTTTTTATAATGAGACCATTAAAAGTTTGAGCACATGGAAGTGTGTAACAGGGGGAGGATTACCAGGGAACTCACACTGGGCAGGTGAGATGGAGCAGTTTTACTGTGACACTGCTGTTTTTCTGCGCATGATGTAATATATTGTTTTGTCTCTTGGGTAGGAATCTTCTGAAGGGGATCTTCTGAAGTATCCTTCTACCAGTTTGCCAGATTTGCTTAGCACTTGTTCAGTCCAAGACTCTGTCTCTTGCACTGACAATAAGGAAAATGAAGAGCCAGAAGAAGAAGATGTGAAAGGAGTGAATGTGTCTCCTGAAAAACTGGTTGCTGTAAGTTTGGTTTTGGTGTGACATTTTTGCTCTCTCTCTCGATGCCCATTTGCATCTGTCACATTCTTCTACAGCCTGACATGGAGCAGGTCCTCAGGACAAGGCAATCCCATCCCACCCAGCTCTTCTCTGCGCGGGAAGCGGGTGGGAAGCTGGAATGGGGATGGCATTTACTACAGCCCCTGCCATCTCTGCGCTGCAGCAAGGCAGCAGCACAGGGAGCAGGAGCTCTCCAGGCCTGCAGCCTATGTTGCAATCGTGGTTTTGTTTTTCTCTTCGATTGTTTTCCACCCACTTCCACTGCTTTTGTTGGATCTGATGCAAAGTCTCTCGCCGTGCTTACGCAGTTACATGCTCTTCTTTCCCCTCCTTTTGTAACAAAACTTCTTTAACAGTTTATGATCCAAGTCTCGAGGTTTGTATTTGCTCTGTTGAAGCCAACAAACACTTTGGAGGAGGGATAGGAATTTCTGGCTGTGAACCATAGTTGAAGTTCCACTGAGTAAATGCTGCCGGTTGATAATCTCACTTGCATTCCCTTCAGGGCTGCATTAAGAAGAGATTAAATGGGTTATTGTTATTTATTTGTAATTTAGCAGCTCTATGAAACTTCATAGGTCTTCTCTCTTGTATTGTACAGACAAAAAATAAAATGATGTTTCTAATCTAAAGAGCTTGCAGACTGGTTTTCCAGCAAGAGAAGGCAGGTGGATTCACTTGAAGCTTTCATCTATTTCTTATTTTCCCTTCCTGTCTTCCCCTCCCCCTCTTGTCTGTGACAGCTGAAATAAATCAGTAAAACCTCTGGATGGCTCAGATATGATGCTGGTTTGGTGATTTGTTTTGATTTTATATTCTTACACCTGAGCAAAAAGCCTGCTCCCCAGGATGAGTTTCATGCCGTAGTCTAGCTGATGCTGGTGTTCACTTCCTACCTGCCTCTCATCTCTGACTTACTTTGAGTCAATGTTTATAACAATTCTCACTCTCACACATCTCAGTGCTCTGACAAATTTTGTTATTTCTTCACTGTCTTCTCTTCTGTGTGCCAGGGTGCCTTTTTGGGGGGAGGAAGGGAAAAACAAATAAATGGGGGATGCTGATGTTGGTGTAGTGTTTGTGTGCTAACTTGAGTGGGCATCTAAGCATTCTTTTGACTGTCAAAATACTTCAAATTCTTCTACATATCATGCTTCCAGTTCTGGTAATTTCTAATAAAGCTATGGCTCAGCAGCACTTAAATATAAAAATCAATTTTGACAAAATTTAATTATGTGTGGCTTCAGAATTAAGCTCCCTGGCATTCCAATGACTCTTTCAGCACACACTAGGAGTTATTTGTCACTTGGTTGGCTCGTGTCTTTTCCAGCAAGGCTCTGCCTGGTTGCCAGTGATGGCTTTTTCTATCAAGTGTTTCCTTTCCAGATTAACATAACGCTCAGGGAAGCTCAAGATGGTTGAGGTGCACGTGACCATGAGGACACGGCTGCATGAGCCTCCCAGAGCCCTTCAGCTTGGACTTGAGTTACGAGCCTGCCCTGATGTCCATCCCAGTGCCCCTGCAACTGGCAGTGATGGTAGCCAATAAGTCAGAGCCAGCTTGTGTTTGCCTGCCTGTCTGGCACTCTCACCCCTGATGGCAATAGCTCTGTGCTTTCAGAATACATCATTGGAAGGCTGAGGGGAAATCACAGAAATCTGAGTACAATAAACACTTTAGAAGAGCAGCAGAAAGATTTTTTTTTTTTGTCTTTTCTGCTTCTATTAGCTTCTTTTGTTGAAAGGATGTAATTTAAACGAATGTAGTAAGTTACTGGTGACTCTCAGGACCTCTTCTGTTTTTGCTTGATCTGCAGCTGAAATCATTGCTTTCTGATCCAAAGCACAGAATGTGTTCGTGTTCCCCTTGGAATTGCTGTGTCAGCCTCGGAGTGTAGAGACAGGGCTCTCTGCAGCCTGGGGTGGGCAGTCTGTACAGTGTAAAGCTCTCAGCTTTACATCCTCGTCCATCCTCATCAGGTGTGGGCAGCCTGAGCTGAGCTGGGCTGGGCAAATACTGCACACCACCAGGCAGGACAGAGGACGGTAAATGTATGGAAAAGATAAAATTCATGTGGCTTTTTTCCGCCTGGCAAGATGGGAGCGGGGGGGGATTTTTCATAGCAAAGCTTAGAAGCTGATTTCAAGGCCAGAATGAAATCAAAGCATCACAAGATTTCATTTTTAAATATATATAAATGTATAGTCAAATAGATTATTGCAAAATCGCTTTGGAAATCACTGTTCTTTGCTGCTCTCATGCTTTTGATGATATTCATGTGTCTTCTCTTTCTCTCACCTATATTCCATTATATCTGTACTGTAGATAAGGAATGACAGCGTGACTGAGGATTAAAGCAGGGACTAAGCTGAACTATTTTTAATCAGTGCAAATGTAATTGTATTAGGCTTCCAGGATGGGTGGTGCTCAAGGTCTGGACCAGGTAACTGAGTCTGTGATCTCAGTCTAAGAGTCAGACATCTTAGATTTGAAGCTGATTCTCAACTCAGCCCTGTCCACCTCTGACAGGAGGTTAATGGATTTTTTTGTTTACTCTGTGGGGCTTTGGAGGGACTTAAAGGGATGCTGTCAGGTGCTGAGTGGTTATGTCATATGAGTAATTCAGAGTATTTTATTGTCAGCTGAGTCTTCACTGTCCCTTTTCTGACCCAGCACAATGTCTACCTAATACTTAAGTCTAGAAGACACTACGAAACTTGCAGGAGCTTCTGAGTTTGTCAAAGGTATTCTGTCATTAACTTCTCTGTGAATATAGTTCATTGCTAAGTATTCAGAACCATAATTAATAGACCTGGTGGACTTGCTGCTTTAGCACCTGATTGTTTTTTCTGCCTGGTTCAGCCTTTAGGCAATCACTTTGAATGAAGGTATGTATTCAGATCTTCATCCTTGTAGCTACTTGGAACTCGGGTGGCTGGACCAGGCTCTTGAGGAAACTGATGTAAGTTGTCACTGTTTTGAAATGGGATGCCCCCACCAAGTTCCCTTCCAACCTGGCTTACTTTAAAATTCTGCGAAAAAATAATAAAAATGAAAACTATCCTGTCTGGAGACTGGCGGTTAAAAAATTTCCCCATGAGAATGTTGGTTTTTTTCAACTCTTTTTAGTTCTGCTCCAGCATTTTCAGACAGGGAAGTAGAGTCTGAGCTGGTCAGCTTCCGCAGGACACAGCAGAAGAGTTTAGTGACACTTGGACACTGTAATTTAAGAGAAGTATCACTTTAAGTCTTGCTTGAAAGTCCACTTGTTCAATTTCATTAATGAAAATCACATAATACAATTTTGAGTTCTGCTTTTGCAGTCTCCTTATGTAAAGCCCTGTTTAACATTAAATATGCCTTTAAGTTGTAACTTAATATTAAGCCTTGTGCTGCCAGGCAGAAAAAGGATTACATTAATATCCTTAAAGGGTATTTCTTTAAGAAGTAGTTTGGCTAAAATGTTCCGTAACTTCATACACGATACACTGGGTCAGAGAGTTGTGCTCTGAGACACTTTGGGGATTTTGAACTGCTCCACCCCAACCCACATTTTGCCATGTGCAGTTGACACTGCTGTTCTGAAGTGTCACTATTTATGTCCAAGTACGAAATAGGATAATAAGTATTTGCCTTGGATTATTTTTTTTTTAATTCTAATTCACTTTTACTAGTTTTTCTGTTGCTTGAAATTGAATCTGTCGCTGTATTGCTGGCTGGTGGAGCAACCTGGGAAGTGAACTCTAAAGAGAAGGCTCATCTACCAAGAATTTACAAAGTGTCCAATGAATTTGGGACATTTTTGGTCCCTGGACCAGAAGCATGTGCCGTTCTTAGTTGCTTTAAAAGTTACTTGCCTTTGTGTGGTTCAGTATCTGATGGTCTGAATCTTTTTTTAAACCTTCAGCTTCAGCGACCAGCTTCATATTAATGGCTTGAAATTCTAACAAGTTAGTAAACACAGCAAGAGGGTGTCTGCCTCCGAAGGTTTGGACCTGTAGTTGCTGGAGGCAGGGATGGAAGGCTGGGGACTGCTCCTCTGTGCTTAAATCTTGTGTTTTCCCCTGGGCATCTGCCATTCCTGATGCTGGAGGCAGGACCTTGAGCTGAGTCTATTCCATGGAGAATAGAACTGTACGGAAGAGAAAAGGAGGTCATCCTTATCTCTGCCTTTGGAGGGGGCGCTGGGAAGGGAATTTGCCTCCCTGTGCCCAGGCTCACCATGCAGGCAAGACCTGGAGACACAGCCTCTGGCAGCACCCCCAGCTGCGTGACCCTCTGCTGTGGGGTCTCAGGGCCTTTCTGCTCGTATTTAATCATTTTGAGATGACCTGAAGTGTGTGATCTGTGCCTTCACGTCAGCGCTGGGTGCGTTGCACGCGGAGGTGGCCGTGACCCAGCAAGGTCTTCACCCTCCTACCAGGAACAGAAACAGGATGTCTCCCGTTAAAAGTCCCTTGCGTGATCCAGGTTACCTGATCCCTGTCAAAATCCACTTGTGGTTTTCATGCAAGACATACAACTGAAAGGAGACAAATAAACCTGTTCCGTGAATCTGAAGAATTGCATTTAACTCAGCTTCCTCCCTGTTTATATTTTTTTTCCTGTGCTGTAAGGACTAACTAGTTGTTTTCTGCCACGAGCCTTTCTGTCTTATGAGGGAATCCATACATAATTACCTGTAGCCATGCAAGCATAATGAAGAAGAGGATAACAATGCCATAACTTTAAAAGCAGTCTTGGGGTCAAAAGTTCTTCTGGAAACTCTGAGAGAGAATTTCAGAGAAAGCATTAGCATTGAGAAGGAACAGGAAGCATAACTCAACAATTAAATGTGTGCAGAGCATGGGGAGAGGCCCTCGTTACTTGGAGTACTGGAGTGTTTGTTCCCATTAGGGCACTGCAGTCTCAACACAGGCTGCAGAAACATGGCTCACTCCTCAAACAGCGCTGCATGGCTGGGAGAAAAGCAAGGAAAACATTTTCCTGTCAGAAATTTGCTTAGCAATGAAATGCTTTACTTAGGGTGGGGGGAAAGGGGAGAGATTGAAGAGCCTGTTGTGGGGCTTGGTTATGTCCTGGGAAGGAAGGTTCAATAACTCTATTCCTCTTCATGGTGAGGGCTGGCAATGTTTACAGATGCTGCCCTGTGCCACATCGGCCTTGGAAGGGGCAGGCAAGGGCAGCGTCCAGCTGCACCTTGGCATGGCTCAGAGCTGCTGCTCAGCTGTAAATGCTGAACTTGTTGGAAGTCTGGCTGTACTGTGCCTTTCTGAGGTACAGCATATGCATGAGTGCCCATGCAGTGCCCTTCACCCACGCTGTGGCTGATGAGGCGCTGGGTCCTATAGTGACTCCAGAAGCAAGTTTTCAGAGTAAATATAGTTAGGAATTTGAGCAAGAAGAAATGACAAAATGCTTGGAGACCAAATCTTGTTCACACAGCATGTGTTGTTTCTAGAAGCCCCATCATATTAAAATAAGCAATTGCAGTTGGACTTGTTGAGGGGGGTTGCTCATCGATGGGCTGATTGTGGTGGTGTGACACTGGTCAGGGCTGGGGGAAGGTGTTGGCACACATCACATGAGCTGGGGGAGGTGGAAGTGTGCTGAAAGGCCCCCAGGGGTGCAATGTCACTGAATTACTGTTTTTCACACATTGTGAAATTCACCTGTCAAGGAGACATTAACATGAATGCGTTCTTCATGTCAGGAGGGAGCTCCTCAGAGCACTTGCATTGTTCCCTGTGCCTGGCTCCCAGCCATTCTGGGCCTCTTTCCCCTGCTTCCATCTTAAAGGCAAGACGAGAGAAAACTCTTTCACCCAGAGGCCGGTATTTGAAGGGTTCTCTGTAGATGTGATGCTGTCCACAAAATGTGAAATACCTCCTGTTGCTTCGGCTGGTGGAAGATAACCTTTCTGACATGACCATAAATAACGGTAGACAATGCCCAGAGTTACAGTTTTTGCTCTTCCTGTGTGATATGTTTGAAAGCCAAGTCAGCAGAGTAATAGAAACACAAATTTATCTACGGTACAGGTTCTGCATGGTCTTTGTTTTTGTGAATGAGGGCTTTTCCCATAAAGCATCAGATACAGTACAGCCTGTCTCTCCTTTGACTGTTTGGATAACTGCCCGGTTTTGAAGGAGATGAACTGCCTTTAACAAGCTAAAAATAACACCCTCATGGCACTGGAACAAGAGAAATGCTGTCACAGCCATGTGGTTCATATACATTAGCAGAAGGATGATATAGGCTCTAGAATTTTTGAGTTAGTGTGAATGTCTCAGTACCACATCTGCACATTTTTGACCATGTACACTGTCCAGTCTTGGTTGGGATGAGGTAAAACTCATTTGAGATGTGCTGTGCAGCCTCTGTAATGTACGAGGCTTCAGATCCTTGAAGATGGAGTTATGAAAGACTCTTCATGCAAGTATGAAAGACTTAATTCTTACATATTCCATATCTTCTTGTGTACTTAGGATGGTATAAAATGCTAGTTTGGGGATGAAATCCAAAGCTCCCACCAGTGGCATCATGGGAATGCTCTCTGCAGCTGTTGGTTGACATCGGTATTAAGAAGGTCTTGTTTCATTCTCAGGAGAGCTGTTTATTTTGAGGAGTGATTATTGTGTGTTTTGTCCCTTACTGGGAATAAAAAGGTTGTCATTTAAAAAAAAAAAAGGAAAGAAAAAAAAGATAAGCAGTTTATTGTTTGTCGTGATGTAAAGGCTCCGGATTTGTGCTAAGCCATGAACTGAACATGTATTAAACAAAAAAAAAAATGGAGTAGCTGAAGCAGGTTTCATACTGCTTGAGTTCCATGTTTGTCATAGATTCATGGAATCCTTTAGGTCTCTGCTGTTTACTAAGGCTGGTCTTCTGGGATCTCTCTGCAGCACATAGAGACATCTCGTGGGCAGTGACTAAACTGCATGGAAAGCATGTGTCCTGCTTTTTTGATGTTTGGGGAAAAAAAGGATAAAGCATAAAAAAGAGAACAGCAGGGATCTGTTTGTGTGCGTTTGATTTTCTTTTGCTCAAAAGCTGTTTCTAGTGAAAATCATAATATACTGCAGAAGAAGAGTAATCTGGTCCAAAAAGGATTGGGAACTGTTTAGATGGGAGCATCTTACTGTTTCCAAGGCATGTGTTGCCTGCGATATGTGTTTCTTGGAAAACTTGGCTGTGTTAGCCATTTCCTGCATTTCTTCCTATTTAAAGGGATATTTTTTAGAAGATCTTTTTTCTCTTCAAAACATTATTAATAATTTTAGTGACTCTTTGGAAATCTGAAAATGGAGTCTGCTTTGCTTAGTTGCAGCTCTGACCAGTGAGTCACTGGAGCCAGTGCAGCTGGGATCCTGCTACATCAAGAACCTGCCAGCATCCTCTGAACAGTGGTCAACACATTGTGGCTCCTGGTATCAAAGACATTCAAGAAGGTTTTGGAGAGTCTTGTAAAAAATAAATGGAACATTATGGAAGATGAGAGTAGCTCAGCTCTTCCATCATGCATTTTCAGTCTGTTTACAGAGTCTGTATGGGCAGATAATGCTGCTGTCTTTGTGCTGGTGAATGCCAGGTTTTTTCTTGTGCAGGTTTGTGTGGGACTACTCTGTAGATTTTGAAAAGAGACACATAAATAACTGTGCCTGCTGAAGTGAATAGTAATTCCCTCTCTAGCAACTACTGCATTACACTGAAGGCTTAGGGTCGCTTTTGAGTGCAGACATTTGGTAAAGTGGCAGACTAGACGTTCTTAGAGACCATTTTAAAAGCTTTTGTTTTGTTTATTTGGCATTTCCACCTATTCAGAAAGCTGGGCAGCTCCAGTTGACTGTTTATCAGATTTCCTGATCTCTTGCTGCACATGAACCAAGAGTTTTCCAACACTTTCTTTAAAATTAAGTAAAGGAGGCTTTGGGTTCCCATCCCCTTTGGCTGGGTGGGAGGAAGTATGGGCTGCACCAATGGTACCAGCACATGGAATTCCCAGGCAAGCTACTGGGAAGGTGGTGGGTGCTTTGTTTCACCAGTGCTGCTAAATACAGCCCAAATTTGAGCCCTCCTGAAGCCTCCCCGGTGATTGTGCAGAACTGCTGTCTGCCCTGTCAGCTTTGCACCAGGGGAGAAACCAGGGCACTGTTTTTTTCTCAGATGCCAGTCTAAGGCACTGAATTAGTGCTGACATGGAGGTGATATTCCTTCTCTTTTCCTCCATCCCTGGCTCCAAGCGGTTCTCTGCTTTTGTGTTATGACAGAGGGGAGCAGCAATGCAGTGCGCTTTGGAAGAGGGGAGTCCTCTAGCTTTCACCAAAAATTGCCAAGTCTGGATTAATTTGGAGTTCTTGTGAGCCCTCTGGTTCAGTTGAGGGAGCTCCCTGGGCCTTGGGATATGCTGTGTTTTGGAAAAATGCCCATGGGTGCTGCAGCCCCTGATGCAGTATGTCCCAGCTCGTCAGTCTTCTTCTAGGATCTGTGCAGCTTTATACATGCCCTAGAACAGAGCAGTAAGGCATGGAAAACTCAGTGCTGTCCAAAATTAGAAAATCCATGTCCTCTGCATCACTTGCAGTGTTAAATCTCGTAAATTATAGTGCTGCAGTTTGTAATTTGTCTGTGAGATGGATTCAATTAAAGTGAAAAAGAGCTAATTTAAAAGTGAAGGTATTTTACTTTCTGTGCAAGGCAAAGGGGCATGTGGAGTTCCCTGCCTAGCAGATACATTTAAGGCTTAAAGCATGCTGTGCCCCATAAAGCAATAAGTAATTGCACAAATAACTGAAACAGCTAGAATTATACCAGATCTTGGAAAAAAATCTTGAAAATTTTTTGAAAGCCTGAAGACTTTAAGGCGACAGCTAGTCTCAAGGGACTAGGAAGAAAGACTGTGAAGGGAGCAGGTGAAGGTTTGCATTGGGTGTTCTGGGCATTGCTCTAAAGGGTCTGTGCTGGCTCTTCGTGGAGGCCTGTTGTGTTCCTCCTGATGGCTGCCCCACAGACAGTGGTGTTGGGGCAGTTCATGGTTAAATGTTTGGGGTAGTGCTGCTTAAGGAAAAATGGTTGTGGCCAGAGACCAGGGCAGAGTGTGAATGGGACCAGAGAGGATGCGGAATTGTCCCATGGAGCTTGTGCTGGGGCACAGCTGTTCCTCTTTCACATGGATGTTCTGAGGAAGGGTGTGATGCCTTTTCCTGGTCTTAAAATTAAGAGAGCTAAACACAGTTAAGAGGGAAAAAGGGTTTTACCTCGGTATTTATTTAAGGATCCTTAGGTGCACCGAAATGCACATCGAAATGCACCCCGAAATGCCCACCGAAGAAAATGGCCACTACAATATTATGTGTACACAATTATATGCCTTGCAGAAATTAGCATATCTATCAAAGATTCCTCAGTGAGGGACTCGGGTGAGACCCCCATCCGAGGAACCCTGCCCCTGAATGGGCCTATCTTTGTTTACAGAATGTGTTCTGGATAGGACCTTGGTGTCTGGGGTTTGCAGAATGTTTGGTCTTGGCTTAATGGAATATTGGGTCTAAGGGAAGTTATCAGACTTGAAGAATTATAACTATGTAGGCTAAAAGCACTAAGAATACATAAAAGCTATATAAAAGAGTATATAAAAGAGGTATAAAAGAGAAAGCAAAAAATCATCATGGCATCAGGTGGACTTCTTGGTGCACTTGGTTTGGCAGTGCGGGTAGGGCAGAATTTGGCATGCTGTGGACTTCTCAGCCTGGTTCTCACTGCTTCACTCCCAAACCACCAGGATAAACTGGTGTGCATGCTGCTAGCGCTCCTCAGCGGAGCCAGCCAGGCTGTGCCGCGGGGAGTCGGGTGGGCTCACTGATGGGAAAGGCGTCAGCTGAGGAGCTCTGCAGGGGCAGCAGAAAAGCAGTTTTCTTATTAAATTGTATCAACCTCTGTGTGCCGTCTTGTTTTTGTAGATTGGCAGGAATTGCCAAGCTGTTTGCGGTTAAACAATGCAGACTGTCATAATCCTGCTCCTCATCTTGCCTAATTAAGATCCTGGTCACGCTGGAGCTTTGCCCAGGCGAGGACTCCGAGGGCAGTTGTTCGTTCTGGTGCAGTGCCAGGACCGCGTGTCCCTGATAGCGCCGTTTCCTTTGAAATCAATTGAGATGTCACCGTCACTTGATCCCAGAGCTACTTAATGAACTGGTAAAATGGGCTCTATTTTTAGATCTCCCTTCAAACTACTGTGCATGTTAAAGCTCCCCTTGTCTTTAATGCTGGGACGGCATTGGGCAGGATTTATTGGTTTAGTTTAATAAGAGACCTACAGGACTGAAATAATAAGCTTCATTTCCTTGAAAGTGAGGAAAATTAAAGTGGCATGGTTAAATCTGGGCAGCCACCTCGAGACAGTAAAGCGATATGTTCATGGCCAGAAGGATAAGGTGGAGCTGGGTTTTTCTTCTTGTCTAAGTTACAAGGGAGCCAAAGATTACAGACACACGCCTTTGGGGAGTTCTTGCACGCTTTGTAGATCAGATTTCTAAGTGTTTTCTGAGTAGGGTAAAACTCCTGGTGGTTTCTTAGGCAAGCTCAACAACTTAAAGAATATCTACTTCATTGCAAATGCTAGTGTGTCTTCCCCTATGTGTTTGTAATTAGTGTCAGAAAAATACTTCTGCTAAAATAAAAAAACCCCACAGTCATAGATGATTTAAATGTTTTTACTTCCTAATTTTAGTCTGAAGCGTAGCTGGATAAAATATAATTTCAGGAAGCTGCTGAGAATGTCTTGAGGCTTTCCCTAGCATTGGTGTTTGCACACATGTGACCTTCTGTGAATCATACGTAGGGTTTGGGCTTTTGATGTCTGTAGGCTCACAGGCTCCAGGATTGCCATGACAGGAAGGTAGCTTAGGGTGCACAGTTTTCATAGATTAAGTGGCAGTTGTGTCCTGTTTTTCTTCCCACCCCACTAGATGAAAATGTATGGAATTGCAGAATGCATTGGTACTTTTCTCCTGTGGCAAGTCAAAATAAAAATCAGCAAGAACACCAGCGTGTCGACAACAAACCAAACTCAAACCTCATCTAGCAGAGGCACAAGATGTCCTGAAATTGGTCCTGGCAGAGATGATTCCAGCATCTCTTTGTACACTGCTACAACCTAAGTAATTTTTTCCCCTGTCCTCTGAGCTGCAGGAAGCGGTCCAGCTTTGGGCTGGGAGCTGTGTGGTCTTATCAGGTATGACTGCTCATGTCCATGCAGACTGCAGAAACCAAACAGCTCTACAGATCCTGACTTGAGCTGCATTGTGCTCAGCTCTGGAAAAGTCATATTGGACCCGTCCCTGTCTATTCGGATAGTTAAGCAGCAGGCCAGCAAAACTGGCTGCTTTAGGGAGACATTCCTCTTGTTTTCCTCCATCTCTGTGCTTCACATATTTCCTCACCACAGAGCTGGCACTGGCCCTGTGCACGAGTTGGTTTGTACACCTGTAAAACCACCAGCTATGTGGTTTTTGTGTCTGTGCAAATGATTTCTACCCTTCTACAGGGGAGGCATCCTCACTTCATAAAGAGTGTTCTCACTTGTATGGTAAATTTCAGTGTATCTTTGTGAGATCCATGAGGTCCTGTCTTATTTCCACATGCTTCTGCTGTCTTCTGAGTATCCCAGAAATCTCTTGTAAGGAGAGCTTATGATGTTTTGGCTGTGGCCTAATTGCTGATGGTTTGGGTCTCTTGGGTGGGTTTTTGAATCTGATGTCTTACATATTTTCTGGAATGAATCCCTCGTTAGGATGACCACATCATAAGTGCTGGGCTTTTTCAGACTGATGAATGAATCAGATGGTTTTAAGTTTGCATGGAGCTGTGAGCTGCAGAGCATTTGACGCTAGAAGTGGACTCTGAAGTAGTTGCAGCAGTGTCTTGAAAAATCAAAACCTACGAGCTGGGATGTACAAACTTTGTGTAAATTAAGTGTAGCTGTTCATGTTGAAGGGGAAGGAATAAAAAGCAGTTTCCATTCCAGCTTCCTGTTTTCTGCCAGTTTTATGTTTTCCTGGAGTTTCTACTGTTCAAACTGAAATCATGAAGTCTAGACTTTGCACAAAAGATAAACTTTGGCTTTGTTGGCTTGGGTATGAGAGGGACTGGGGGATGGGAGCCAGGTTGTGGGAAAGACTGGCGTTTTTAAGCTTGAATAGCAGAAGCAGAAATTATTTTTACAGGAAACTGTTTGGTTACTTGGGTGGGGTTTTTTTAAAACTGACTTCCAGTTCACCAGCACCTTCCAAAATGCAGGGTCTGGGCAGAGCCTGCCCATGGGAGAGGCTGCTCTGCTCCTCCCTGACCACAGGAGAGCGGGAGGCAGAGAACATGTGGCCGTGCTGCTTACCTTGTTACTCGGCGTCTGGGCAAACACAGTTGGTAAACAGACTTCTCCTGCCTTAGTGCATTTACTCAGGGTGGTGGGGTTGTGATTCCACCTGTAAACTTAAACTGCGCATTTCCAGGCTTTTTAAGTGTTTAGCTGTCGTAACTTTCTGTTGAATAAGCTTTTCATCATCAAGCTTTGCATTGGTGCTCAGCAGACACTAACAGTAAAATAACGCTTTTTAGAAGTGGTTTTCTCTGTAAAGATGTGATGTCTCTGGAAAGAGCATCAAGCAGCACAAGTGGAAATAAAAGCTAGAATTTTGTTCAAATACATGCAAAAGCACCTGAGTGAGGTGCCACAAGTGCTGGATGCATTCTGGGGGCATTTGTGTGGTGTCTTGCAGAGGATGCAATGTCCAAAGGCATTGGTAAAAATTACTTACAGCAAATGTATGCTGACTTAATACGGTGACATGTTTTGGAAACAAAGATGATATGCAATGGAATTTTCTGTTCCGTAATGAAAATGAGAAAAATGTCATCAACATCCCTAATTTACAAGAAATTATTAATTTTTTTAAAATTTCTTTTAGGTGATGGAAACTGAGAAGTCTCAAGATCCAGCTTGTGCAGAAGTGTCCAAAGGAAACAATCAGAGTTCAGCTCTGGCAAGTGGCATACTGAAATACAGAAGTCGATCCCAAGGTAAAGCTGGGCTAATAGAAGATAGCAATTGTAGATTTTTTAATGTAGTGTATTTATTTTAACTCTCTAAAAGTGAGGTAGCATTTCTTTGAAATCGTATTAGTTTATTTTGGAAGGAAAACCCCGTCTATAAGATAATTGCATTCAGCCTCCTGAGCTGAACTATTGTAGGAACAGAAATATTATGCAAAACTTCAGATGTGTCTTTTTTGTTTGTTTGTTTTTCTTCTTGTTTTTTTTTTTAACTCTTTGCATTGTCTGTATATTTCAGTTTGCTCTGATCAAAATGCCCATTATGATGACTAGTCCCCAGATTTTCTGTTGCTTTGTCCCCAAGTCATGTGCAGAGCTTGATCATGTTCTCAGCCCTAATGCTTTCTGAGGCTCCCTCCCTCCTGTGTTCACTCTCATTTCCAATTACTAGGGTATTTTTAGCCTCCTCCAGGGAGCTCCTCTGCCTGTAGCCCCTGAGGCTGTGAGTTGGTGGCTCACTGGGGATCCAGACCCTGTTCCCATGAGTGCTGATGCCCTTGGGCTGTGGGTGAGCCTGGAGCATCTGCCAGCCTGGACGGCAGCATGAGAAGGGAAGATGCATTCAGAGATGGGCAGAAAAATACAGAATTACAGCTGTTCTCCTAGAAGAAGAGAGGGAGAAATGATGGGAAAGGGTTAGTTGTAGGTGCCAGGGAATGAAGGAATGCCAGGATGCCAGTCCTGCCAAGATTGCTATCCTGTCTGTGTGCTGCAGCAGCAGCCTGTGTGCTGGGGGAAGGGAAGTTGAAAAGCAGAGGTAATTTCAGATCGCAAAGCAGGGAGCAGGTTTGAATTGCACTCTGGGCAGTGGGTACAAATTCTGCCTGTGGATGCATCAGCAGAATTGCTTTCATGCTGAGTGAAAAGAAAGCAGCTGCCCCAGCTCTGTGCTCCATCCCTCCCTGGCACTGGCAGTGATGCTCGCACAGCCTCCAGGCAAGGAGGAGGCGGCAGAAAATGTGTTTGGGGCTCTCCTGAGCAAATTTTCAGTGTGTCTGCCTCAGCCTATGACTCCCTGTTCCTGGAGTACAGACAGGTCAATGGGGATGGAAGGAAGTCAGAGCTGTTGCTCTCTGTGGCAGCTCCAGCATAGCACGGTTTAAAGTAATCTTAAATCCTCGTCATGAAATCCAGCTTGTGCAAATTTGGCGGGTGTCTTGGGTTTTCATCTGTAAAATAGGGGTTAATGGCCCTTTCCTTTGCGGTGGGGAAGTGACAAGGATAAATGTGCGGGAATTGCTGTGGCCAGGGATTCTGCAGGGACCTTGGAGAAAATGAGAATTGGAGGAGCCCTGGTGCGAGGAGTGGGATACTCTGTGGCTAATTACAGGATGTCCTTCAAGACAAATAATTCTGTTTCTTATGTGAACTCTGCACTCCTCTCTTTAAGACAAGTAGGATTGTTGCCAAAAGGAAAGAAAAAGCATTTTTTGGCACATTTTTACTTCTTCCATTCCAGAAAAAATTCCCTCAAAGTGACATGACACCTCCAGAAATGAATACTGCTACAGTGTCAGGTCTTTTAATTTTAAATACGTGAAGCTTGAGAGCTTAGTGCACTGGCAAGTGCCATTGGGTGTGAACAGATGAATTTCTTTCCTGTCCCTGAGCTACCGACTCAATTATCCTCTGCTTTTCCTTAATACGACGAGTTCAGTATCACTGAAAGATTGCAGAAAACCTATGACAGCAGGAAAAGTTCCTGGTTGAGTGTGATCAAACCTGGTTGCTAACTGCCTGGCTGGGAACTGCGTAGCATTGTTTTAGGGCACTTTTAGTTGGGTTTTTCAGGAGGTGATTATTGCCTGCTGGTGAGAGAGGCTAAAGCAGCTCTCAGATGTTTGCAGGATGCATTTCTGTGGTTTTTCTTAGGTGCAGGATCCCGCTTGGAGTCTGTGGGAGAAGATGATGAGCTGACAGTGGAAAATGGTGAATCAAATTACGAAATAGCAGTGAAATATTCCCGTGGGGGAAGAAAGCACTCTCTGCCCCAGCAGCTGGAGTCAGCAGGGGCCAGACAGGTGAGTGGGAAGGCAGAGCTGGCTGTGAGCACCTCACTGTGCTTGGTCCTATGGCATCTGCCTGGAGCTCATAGAAGTGGGCGAGGGTCATGAAACAGGATCACAAAGGTACATTGTGGGACTGGAACCAGGCCTGGACACCAGAATGGGATGTGTTGGCCACCTATGGAGAGCTTCTTTGAGCATTGTGATGGAGAGTACTGCTTGCTTGTGGCCACAAGGTCCTAAGGCTGTTCATCTTGAGAGTTGCAGTTCTAGAGATCTGAGGACTTTACAAAAAAAAATACCCTAATGTTCTTTAATTTAATTATTTTAAAATGTAGGCCTTCCCCTTCTTTTTTCCTTTCTCCTTTTTTTTTTAGCAGATAAGGACTTGAGTATATCACGAGGTTACCTTTAATCCTTTTAATTTAAATTGTGACTGATACATTTCAAAATGATTCTACTGTATGAAATGTGGGAAAATTACTGTGGCAAGATTCACTTTGATTGTAGTGAGCTGGGGTTTCATCCCTTGAACATTACTCTGAATATATCTCTAAGATACTGCATCCCTCTTCCCTGACACATGCAATTTTCCCACTATGACATCCTAAGTATCTGTGCCAAGCAATCAGAGCAATTATCCTTGTTTGTTGATGTTAGGACTACCATATCGTGAAGAAATCTACCCGTTCCTTCAGTGCTGCCCAGGTGGAATCTCCATGGAGACTGACCCAGCCGTCCATCATTTCCAACATTGTCCTGATGAAAGGGCAAGGCAAGGTGAGGATTTCTGCATGTTTCTCACATGTAGCAGAGCTGGCATTTAAGAGGTGTCTCCTGTACTTCCAGCTGCCCTCAACCTAGCCGGTAGTAATGCTAATGGTAAACAAATCCCATTTCCAAACATAAATGCCAAAGTCACACCTGAAAAATACAGGGGACACGATGTTTGTGTCACGCACTTGACACAGGGTGGCTTTCATTTTGGTTTGGTGCATCTCGACATTACTGAGATATCAAATATTAATAATGGATCTCTAAATATGTATGTTTATGCAAAGTCGGTGCTGCTACAGAACAGTACCTGTTCACATGTATATTTATGGACAAGCATTATTTTCCCTCAGTGGAATCTGAATACATTTTTTAAAAAAAAAATTATTGCAAATTAAGCATTAAACCTGAAGACAGGTTACTGGCTAGATTGCTTCTCTGAGAGCACTGAATTCCATGGGTCAAAAAGTCCTCTTCTCTCTCCCTGTAATGTGTTTACACACTTGCTAGATACCAGCTGTCTGAATGCTAAGGAAAAATAGATGAGCATTAACCTAGGTGTATATTGTTTTCCCTAATCAAATCCACAATAGTATTGGAGCTGTCATTTAAATATGCTAAAAATATGCATGTCCTTTTGTGAAATACTCTTTAAAGTCATCAGATGGATTTGTTTTAGACTAAGAAGACTTGTTTTGACTTTCAAGCTCCAATGCAAAACTAATTCCTTCTTGTTTATGTTTAGCAAAGAGAAATAGTGACTTCTCTTGGTAGACTGACTCACAGTTGCTTTAACTTTCCTTCGTTTAGGAGCTGTGGGTCTTTTACAAGGAGCAAATATTTTTTCATTTTTCACATACTTATTTTTTGACCCTGTTTTTCTCATAAAATCAGATTATTTCTCCCTGTGGGATAAGCTACCCTCTCCTGCCTTTCTGCACTTAGGTCCAAGGCTTTCGGAAGCAGCGGGGAGAATGCAGGCTCTAGTGGTCACAAATCACCTAAAGCAGCTGCCATTTTGGGTGCCTTCCACCCACCTCTTGGGTGATCTCCTCAGTTAGGGATTGCACCTTGTACAATTTGTGCAGTAACGCTCACTTTATTATCCCTGTGCAGACCTGGGACTTGAAGCATTTTTCCACAGAGTTACGGTGTTCGTAGCTGGGAGCCAAGTGTTTGCCTTTAGTTTTTCATCTGTAGGTAGATCTGCAAAGGGTGTTTTCCTGCTGTGGAGTGGCAGTGCTTGTCTGGGAAGATGGGCTAGTGTAGAAACTGCTGTACCTTGCAGACGTACTTCTCCCAACCCACCCATGGAGCAGGGGAGAGAACTCCTGTGTCGGGTCATGGGAGTGCCAGGAGCCTCCTGCTTTCTGCAGGTTGATTTGCAGTTGATAATTGAACAGGGTTGAACAGTCAGTGGAGTTATTTTGTGCTGCACAAGGGACCTAAGTTGCTTCCTTTCCAGAAATCAGTAATGTCTTATCAGATTACTAGAAGCTTATAACTGTGGTGGCCTGCTCTATATTCACATAGTGAAACAAAAGATCTGATTGTTGCATGGGACTGTAAACACAGTGCTTGCCCTGGCAGCATACCTCAGCTGGAGAGCGCTGCCCAGGCAATAATAACGTCCACGGCTTCAGATCACTAAAGCACAGCAGTTCTCCACGTCCCTTGTCCACCTGGTCAGTGACTTTTCTCTTTATTCTGTGAAATGCATGGACGGCAGTGACAAGAGGGGAAATATGGGAAAGGGTTGTGGATCAAGGAAGTGATTTGTCTGGGAAATAACTCAGTAGAAGGGGGAGAGGTTCATTCTGCTGTGTTCGTCAGTTCTCTGATCAGCTTTGCAAGATGGTCCCACAGCCAGCTGGGGTAGTGCAGAGGTAAGAGCTAATGCATGGAGCCCTGGGGAATCTATTGATCTAGATTTATTTAAATACAACGTGATATATGTCTCCAGAATAATTAAAAATGTGCATGTGAGTGGTATCCCCCGCATGTCATTCCCCTTTAAGCTACATTCCTGACATTGCAGCACTGACCTTATGTCATGTTCTGAAGCTTTTCTTCTTCCTGAGGAAATGTAGAATCTGTGACATAAGAGAAACCTATAGTTAATCCTGGATATAGATCTCAGGGGTAGGAATTGACTGTTTGTTAATTTAAAAGGAATGTGTTACTGTTTTTAAAATGAGAAAGCCATTGACTCAGTGTTTTGAAAACCCAAAATAATCTCAGAATTTTTACTATATCAGCTTAGGGTGCCTGCTGCTACTTTTTGGGCTGATGAGTGTGTTGATAATAGAGTGAAAGTAAATGAGGAAATGGAAGGAGAGAGTAAGATGGCAGTGCAATTCATCAGAAGGTTTTAGGTTTTCATCTTTCCCTTGTGCTATACATTACTGGCAGTCTTTCTCACACAGGTGATAACAGAGTAAGGTGCCAGCTGTGTGTCTTCTCCTCTCTTTTCTGTAGGGTCTTGGATTCAGCATTGTGGGAGGTCAGGATTCTGCTCGTGGACGCATGGGGATTTTTGTGAAGACTATATTCCCAAATGGAGCAGCAGCTGCTGATGGAAGGCTTAAAGAAGGTATGGTAGAGAGAATCCAACTTCACATAAAGGACTACAGTGGGATATTATTCCAGTCCAGGAGGAAAGCTCAAGTACAGCTGTATTTAGGCACCTGGCCAGTAGCAAGAGGCTTTGGGAAATATAACATACCCTGTTTGTTCATCCTGTGGAAGATCATTCGTATTGCATATTGCATCATTGATTATATTGCATATTGTGAAGGGGAAACTACAGCATAGTGGTGGCCACTTTGTTTTCCCCTTTCTCTTTCACGAACTTTATTTGCCCAAACAGTAAGCTGCAATTCTTCAGTTGGAGAGGGTCAGTGACAGCATGGAAATACGGATAGCCTACAACATCTGGCTTAAAGATGCTGGTCTGAGAAGGGGTTATATGTAGGGACGTGTTTGGGAGAGGCTCTCTGAGCATCCTGGTATGATTTTGACAGGACAAGTAAGAGTCATAACCAGAAAAAAAAAAGGAAGGATGGGACTGGCAGTAAGCTCACCCTGGTTAGAGAAGGAGATACAGCCAGACTTTTTACTGCTTTTCCAGTCTTGGTGTCTGAGCTGAATGCATAGCCTGCTCTGTGTGTGCTGCACCCTGGTCTGAGTCCTGTGTCAGACAGACAGACTCTTAACACACTGTTGAAAATACAAAGTGACCATGAGTTTAGAGTGGTGGTTTACAACCCTTCTGCAAGGGTTGTATTACTTTGCTTCCACAGAAAGCTGCTCCTGTGCTACTTCTCTCAAGCTGCTCCTGTGTTACTTTTCTCCTCATATCATCGTTCCCCTCTTTACATCTTATCACACTTGTTGTATTTGAGGCTGCTTTTGGTGCCAACTCTCACACTTGCTGCCAGAGGGAAGCTCGCATCCCTGCATCAGAGGTTGTGCACTTGCCGTGGAAAGCCAATAAGAAGCAGCTGTCCCATAAACCCAGCAGTCATTTGCAGGCTATTCATAGCTTGCAAACTCTTCTCTTTTTTTCTTTACTGAGGCTAGGAAAGGAGAGGAGGGGTAGACTTAGCTGATGGTATTGCCCCATGTAATTTTGCACAGATGCAAGTAAAATTGCAGGAAGTGGATCTGGATCATGCTGACCCTTCTTTTAATGAAATGAAGGTAGATAGCACAGCTGGGTGTAAGGAGTAAGACCTAGAGCCTGAAAGCTGGTAGAAATCTGACAGGACATGTTCCTTGAGGTGAAAAAGACATTTGCTGTCACAGCGTGTGGGCTACTACGTGCTTCTCTGTCCGCAGGCATTTAGTAAGGGAACACATTTGCTTTCTGCACATGGATGCAAGGTTGGTTTTCTCTGAACAGGCTTTGAAGTGATGTGCTGTAGTGTTTCACTTAGATCCTCATTTCTCCTGTTAATGCTTACAAAAGAAGGGCAGTTTTATAGTACCTTTGGACTTCGTGTCATAATCATCTATTTTCAGACTTTAGTTAAAATCCATAGTGTTTCCAGCTTGTTTGGACTTGTGAGAATGCCAAGTTAAGGATCTCTGCTGAAGAACAATTTTTACTCTGGTAATTCATCACTGGTAACTTGCAGTGACATTAGTAGAAGTGAAAATAAAGCGAGAGCAATGAAAGACATTTTATTGAATAGTTAACTAGAATCCTCATAGTAGTGGATCACCTCATGTTCAGGAAAGATGTTTTAAATCTCTATAGTCTCTATATTGCTGACTTCATTTTTTCTATCTATTTACCAGGAGATGAAATCCTAGAAGTTAATGGAGAGTCTCTACAAGGACTGACCCATCAGGAGGCCATCCAGAGGTTCAAGGTAACATGGATGTAGCAATGAAGAGATTCATGCTCCTCTTCACTCATTGCCATCCTGCACCCTCAGCTTGATACTCTTGCGCTGCCACAAGTTACTGTGTGCAGGTTTAATGACAGATGTTGGTCACCTCACCGTGGTTCTGTGCTCTGTCTGCAGCAACTCAAGAAGGGCGTGGTGACGCTGACGGTGCGCACGCGGCTGCGCAGCCCCAGCCTCACGCCCTGCGTCACCCCCACCTTGCTGAGCCGCTCCAGCTCCCCCAGCTCCAGCGCCAGTGGTGGCATGCCCGTCCCTGGCCTCGAGGAGCCCGATGGTTCCTCCTCCAGCCGCAAAGGACCTGGCCCCAAGGACAGGATCGTCATGGATGTGACACTCAATAAAGGTGAGGGTCCATCGAAATGGTCTGGGAGAACAATCCCTGCTTTTTAGGGGGTTTTTGGGAGTAGGTTAGAGACTCTTATATCTGGTGCACCCACCTGTGCCCATTTGACCTTGAACTACAGGGGAAAAGTACCCTCTAACGCAAAAACTTCTGAAGAGTTCCCCTTTCTGCATTTTGCTGCTTCAGAATCAGCAGTCTCTTATGGGTAGCAGTCAGTGTCCATGCTGCTGAAAGAGGGAGGCTGTGAGATACCAGGCAAAATGTAAATCGGCTTCTTGGCAGCCCAAGTTGCCTTGCCCTTGTCTTAAAGGGCATCTCTGGGGAAGGCAAAGCTGCACAGTGTTGAAAAGTCCCCAGATGACCTGTTTGAACTCCACCATGAGGGTTGCTCTCGTTATTAATAATTGCTCATTATAAACTCAAAGTATATGTTATATGTGGTGGACAAATATGTCTATTTTTAAGACTTAAAGTATAGTGATTTTAAAGGTTGGATTCAAATTTTGAGAGAGAATGTAAGATGTCCAGTAATTCCTACTTCCGGGATGTCATTACCTGAAGGAAAGCAAAGGTGCAAGTGGACAGAGGTGATCATTGAACTGGAGATAATGCCTCACCTTCCTTTGTGCTTCTTTGCTGAGGAATGCCATACAGATATTTAACAAAAGAGAGCAATACAATTGGCAGCATCTTCTGTGCTCGCGTTTTCTGCAGTAATTTTAAGTGACATCTTTGATTGGATTGCTGCCCCTACTCCTTTGCACCTTGGACCAGATCAGACCTTGTGCGACACTTCCAGGAGGTTCCCACGGCGCACAGAGTATTTTCTGAGAGTGATGAATGTCAGAAAGCAGTCAGGATCAGCTATTTTCAATCGTGATTTCCACTTGTTGGTCTTGGCTTCCTGACTGACTGCACCTAAGGCCAGCTCTGAAACAATAACACGAGTCCTGAGCTCAGATGGGATGTGGGAACGCAAACACTTGTGTGTCCTGTGCGATTACAATCTGCCACAGTTTCTTTGTACTTCTTGTTTTTCACAGAGCCAGGGGTTGGGCTTGGCATTGGTGCCTGTTGTCTCACGCTGGAAAACAGTTCTCCCGGGATATACATTCACAGCCTGGCCCCAGGATCAGTGGCTAAAATGGATGGCAGATTAAGGTTGGTTAAAGCAGAAGCTTGCTGGAGTGGTTTTACAATAAAATTGATTGAGACTTTGTTTTCACCGATCGGTTGATCTGGCAGGGAGGAAATTTATACTTAAGAGTTCACCAAAAAGAAAACATTTAAGTAAAGACATTCCAAAGTAGTATTAAATACCCAGGAAACATTATTTTCTGTTCTGGAAACAGCATGATCATTAAGGTCTGGGTTGTTTGGTTGTTTTTTTAAAAAATTTCTCTATACGGAAAGCTGAGCCTAATAGCACCCTTTGAAAAAGGGAAGCAGCAAGAAGTGCAGCCTCATGTTTTTTTGTGAGAGCTGCAGCCAGAGACCCCAGACTGGGAGGAAATTTGCAGAGCTCTGCTAAAAGCTCAGTCACCTGAAACTCTCCTAAAAAGAGCTATGGTGGGTGTTCCTGCAGCTGCCTGTGCTCATGGCTGCGGCAGTGCTTTTCTGCCCTTACTCTCAGTCTGGCAGAGTTGCTGCAGGCTGACTGGCCCAGCTCATTCTGTCATGGAGTTGGGATGTCTTTAGGAAGCAATCATTCCCAGGGTTACCTTGTGCTTTACACTGGAGTAAGTGACAGAAACTTCCTTGCTTTTCCTCTTGTGGAGGCTTCATTTTTGAAAACCATTGGAGGAAACCTTTCCACTTTCTGCATTCCTGCGTAAGTGCTGGTGGATTCTGGGAGCGTGGCTCCGGAGGGGAGGCTGTGCTGAAGACATGCTGGGACTGTGTGATCCACTTTGAGCGTGTGGTGCGAGCACTGGTGCAGAGAGGCTGAGCAAATGCCTTGCTTTCACATGGCTAGAGAGTGCCTTCTGTTTCCTGGCTCACCAGGAAAACTGCGATAGAGAAATTTGATTTCTTGGAATAAGGAAAGAAGATAATTTTATGGTGGCATTGCTGCCAAAACCCTTGAAAGTTCTTATCATATAGAAATGTCTACAGGAGACAGCATTTAATGGTAACTTGCTTTCTTGCAGGCCCCTTTGGAAAACATTGCAGTGCTGGTTACGTCTGTGTGTAACAGCTGTACTGTTTATTAGGTTTATGTGATTGATTATATCCAGGCACACTTCCCAGATTTTTAGCTTGCTTCTTTGAGACATTGCTTCTGTTGTCCCATCAGCGATTTATGGCTTCATAGGCTGAGACTTACAGGATGGTTTTGATTTTTGGAAAACGTTGTTAATCATATATTGGCTTTGCGATGCCAGGGGAGGTTTGAATCCAGCTCCTCTGTATCTGAGCTCCCTATCTCAGTCATGTGGTAGGTGACTTCACTTGTCTAAGTCTAAAGGATGGGCAGAGCAGTGGGATGATTGCACAACTGATAGGTCACCCTTTACTTTCCTGAGCCTGTGCCAGAAGTGCAGGTTACTGAATTGCAATTGTTATTTTGCCTTTGGTGTGTGTACTCATAGTGTGAACACAGTCTCATTGTCACAAGTAGCCCAACATAAGCCAGCAATAGTGGATTCTTTGACAGTGTCTATTCAAAGCAAATGTTTCAGCAATTATGGAGAATGCTGATGATATATTCTTTTGAATAGTTCCAGATGTCTGAGCACCATAAGCAAGAGTTAAGAAACTGAGAAAACAAAACTAAACAATCATAGAATCATAGAATGGTTTGGGTTGGAAGAGATGTTAAAGATAATCTTGTTTCAACCCCCCCTGCCATGGGCAGGGAACCGTCCACTACATCAGATTACTCAAGGCTCCATCCAGCCTGGTCTGAAACACTTCCAGAGATTCTCTGGGCTACCTGTTCCAGTGCCTCACCACCCTGACAGTAAAGAATTTCTTCCTAATACCTCATCTAATCCTGCCTCCTTTCAGTTTAAAGACATACTCCCTCGTCCTATCACTACATGCCCTTTTAAATCACACAGTGTATTTTCCTTTCAGGAGAGTTCTGTTTTGTTTTTTCTTTCTCCTTTTTAATGGGTTCTGTATGTTAATTTTTAGCAAATACAGGCTTAACAAGCTCCATTTTTTCCTGGAGTCATTTCATAAATTCATATCTAAATCATTAATTTCTTATCAGTGTTTCTGAAGTAATTCAATATGGTGTGAAGAAACAGCCCATCTGAATCTCATTTTTCCTCTTATGTGCTCAGTAAGTATCTGAATGCAGAACTGGAATTGAAGCTTGTTTTCACCCTGCTCCGAATGCAGACAGTTTTCTTCATTGATTTAACAGAGATTTTTACGCTGACAGTGAGTGCAGAAGGGATCTCTGAGCCTCCCAACTCAAGAGGACTTAAACCATTCACATCACTGGGAGTAGCAGCAAGACTGGCTTCTTTGAAAGTCACATCTTTCCAGAACACTTGTGTCTTTGAAAAATCTTGGCCATCAGTTGAAAGTACAAATTTTTTGCGTGAAAGCTGGTTGTGATTAGGTGACTCTGTGTCTCTGTGCAGCCGGGGTGACCAGATTCTGGAGGCGGATTCTGTGAGCCTGCGTCACGCCGCGTTAAGCGAAGCCTACGCAATCCTGAGTGAGTGTGGACCAGGCCCAGTCAGCCTAATCATCAGTCGTCATCCTAACCCAAAGGTGAGGAGAAGATGAGTGAGTGTATCTGGGTTGTTTTCATCTGGCACTGTAATTTGAGCCTTGCTGTCGGAAAAGCAGAAAATGAAGAAAATGGCTTTTTCTCTCTATGGCATGTGTTGTGCAAGATGTCAGGATTGTAATGATGCTTCCCAGTTTTGTAAGTCATAGCAATGCTGTGCCGTCCCTGCTGCTTTTCACTTAGTCACCCACTGATCAAATGCAATTTTCCTGGAACTGTTTGAATGAAGTGTTCCCATCTTTCTTGGTACTTGGATGAAGTAGCAACGCAAATACAGCACAAGACCTCTTCTCCTAGAAGTTATTTTGCAGTTACTTTGTCTTTGAGTAGAATATAATTTAGGGCCAGGAATATAAGTATCAACAGCTTGAATTGATCAACTGTAATAAAGTAAAGTCTATACGAAGATCAAAGTTTTCCTTCAGGAATTAAAATGTGAGAATATGGAGTGTACTGCTACTGAATCTGTGCAAGGTCAATTTGGAAATAAGGCTGTATTTACAAAGTAAGTGTTCTCAAGCATTTTTTAAAAATTGATGATAGAAGATGAAAGCCTATTAGCCAAGCTGTAGGGAATAACAGCTTCTTTTATTTCAATATTTCAAAGAATTTCATGAGTGTACAAAACCTTCCTGTTTAAACAGGAATGAAGCTGTAAAAATATTTGCATTAGTGGGTCCAGAAAGCTCTGACTTTTGAACTCATAACTACAAATGGAGGCCTTAATAAAGCTGTATCTAGGAGAACTCAGGTTTCTTATTTTGTAATTAATCATGTATTTTCTACTAAATCAAATATACAATCAACAAATAGGGGTGTACTTGCCAGAGTTTGTTATCTTTGCTGGAAGGCCTTGTGCTGCTAGAAAGAAAGAGGCTGTGGTTCTGTTAAAGGTAAGCATGGAGAGGGTAAGAATTGGGCTTATAGCCTAAGATAACACTGTTTCTGGTGAGTCTGTGTGCTGTGCTGAACCGACACAATGGTTCAATGTGATTGCATTATTAAGGCGTACAGACTTTTTGGAGAGTCTGTAAGGAGCATGGAAAAAAACCACCATGCTGTAGAGCCTGCCCTTTCTCATCTGTCCCTCTCCTTGCTGTGGTGGGGTCTTGAAAGCTGATGAGTGACCTAACCTGGTGTCTGCTGAAAGGATGAACTGAGTTAAGCTAATTGCTTGCAACTACTCAGTAACAGAGGGAAGCTATTAAGTAGCTCCTATTACAGTTTTCCATAAGCGATATTTAAGATGACAACAAATCCTTTGCCAAGAAATGTATGAAAAGCTAAAAGTTGAGCTGGAGAGACCCTAAAGCATTTTTCCAGTACTGTATCCATAATCCAGGCACTACTGAATCCATAATCTCTCATAGCTGGATCTCTGGAGGCGTGTTCATGTGGAAACCCATATTTATTGTTATTTCACTGTCACCCATTTTCTGAAAGCACTGGGGGATCCATAGATAAGTGTGGGTATTTTATTTTATTTCATTTGCTCTTAATAATACCCTGGCATGCAGATTGGAGTTAGGCATTAGCTTGTATCTTTCCATTTTGAACTGCCTGAGCTATAAAGATGCTGAACATCAAAGTTGGCAGAGTTTGCAGAAGTGTGGATTTTTGGTTAATTTTAAAAAATACTGCAGTGTGCCCGGGACCTGGTTTTACTCTTGGAACATGTTTCACCAAAAGGTTTGTGTTAAGGCCATGGATCATAGCCTAAGGACTTGGTCTGTGTTCTGAAGGAACTTCCTGTGCCCCAGGAGCCCAGGTACTTTAGATTTGCTGTGAGGTCATGACACAGGCTGGAAACAGAGATGTGTTTTCACAAAGGTTCATCTTGTTTTGAACATTTTTATAATTAATTTCTTGTTTTATAACACAAAAGGTCCACAGTACATTTTGCTGCTGAATATATTTGCTTTGGTGTTTTCGTGTATTTCCAGAAGAAATACCACAAAATTTTCTTTCTTCTTGTTATTCTGAGTGAATATGGCATTTGTGCCGTGTTTAAACTGCTGAGTTTGCTTCGGAATCTCTCAAATCTTCATGGTTCAGGAAGACTCAAGTTTGTAGTCTCTATTTATGCTGAATTTTAATTCATGTAAAGCAATGTGCATAGAAAGTATTTTTGACAGATTTAATTTGCTTTCTGTTCCTAAGTATATATTCCTGCAGACTAGTTGTTCCTGTATAAAATCGTATGTTTTCCAGTAATAAGAATTAAATGTATGGCAGTAATTAAGGGCTAAATTAGCAAATCTGATAAACCAGTATTTATTCTAGAACTAGAGAAACATTAAATACCAATTACTGATCTAGGTTTTCTTTTCAAAAGCAAGAAGAAATGAAAATTAAAAGGACAGCTAATATTATGGGAAGTCTGGTATTCTTCCGGTAGGTTAAGTGTAGAATAGCCTAAGTTTCTGATGTATGCCCGTACAAAGCAGTCTTCGTCTATTTTAAAGTCGTATTTTCTCGACAAATCAATATACAGCTATTAATTGAGTTAAAACTGGGCTGTAATAGCTTCATTTGATTTCTTGAAGTCTGGGGCTGTTTTATTTGTTTATACTGTGTGTCACTTGGATGCAGTCCTCATGTAGCTGGCAGGCTTCTGTTTCCTGGTTTCTGCATGAAAGTGGCGTCGAGAGAGTCTGAGTCATGGCACAAAGGACTTAGGAGCCCTCAACCAGGTCTTCTTTACTGCATCTTTAAAAATAGTGGCTTATATGAAATGAATCATGTACTTGTGGTAAGTGGTAAGGCTCTTTTAATTTCTTGTATCCTGTTTGAGCTTTGTCTTCTACCCAACTTCAGGTTTCGGAGCAGGAGATGGATGAAGCAATCGCGCGTACTACCCACCGAGACAGCAAGGATGCCAGCTCCTCTCACGTCACAGGTAGCAACATGTTCTCTTCTCTAGTGTGTGTTCTTTCCCCAGATGCAGGAACATTTAAGGGCATGCTCTGAAGTTCCCCAGCATTAATATTTTGAGAGCCCTCAAGGCAGCAGAACAGTGTAGGGAGTATCATCACTCTGTCCACTGCAGAAATTTTAGCACAAACATCTGGTTCAGATGGATCAGCTCTTCAGCTTATGTAACTTGCTTTCTTTCAGTAGGCTGCCATGACCTGAAAGTAGGGTTGGGAAGAGGTGGTTGCTCTGAACCTTTTTCAAGATGAGGGGAAGCACAATGTTCCAGTAGGGAAAGAACAGGAGGGACCCACTCCATCTGTGCATGCCTTAATGGCAAAAAAATCCCACAAAGTATTGTGACTGTTTGAAAAAGCCCAGGTGTTGCATACTGGACTATATGTTTTAACTCCATTTTGACCTTTAAAGTCATATCAAAATACGTGCTCTGGCATCTCTGTGATGTGTTCAAACACCAGACTTAGCACTTCCTAACGTCTGGCAGATGAAAGCAAACTCTTGACAACGGCAGAGTGACCAGTAAGGTGATGTTCAGACATTCAGAAATGTTACATTTTTTACAGTCCCCTTTATAAGTGTGTCAGCTAAGACATACTTTGAAGTTGACCTTGCCAGTGGCTGCTAATTTGTCTTTTGAGATTGCCCTAGTCAGCAACATGCTGCAACAGGTGGGGAAGACCATCTCCTGCTCATCTCTTGGCACTGCCCTGGGCCTGGCTGGTATAACATGTCTCAGTAGTAACATTCCATCTGATCTGTGAAATGTTCAATAAATCTTGCTTTAGGAAAGCAATTCAGATAATAAATAAGTGGGGTTAAACGCAGCCACCAGCTCAGAAGATGAATGAGAAGCTTGTTTGGTTATATGGACCACAACTTTAATTTTTGGCATCTAACTAATCTGTGTTTAACAGGAGCTGTACAAAAAAGTCCATCTCCTAGTGTGAAGGCCAAACAAGGAGAGACCTCATCTCCCCTCAGCTGGACTATGAAACGCTTCTTGGAGCCAGCAAGCCGGGTAAAAGGATTAGATGCAATAAAAATAAAGTCTGCTTCAAATTCAGCTTTTACTGAAGCTCTTACTTGGTCAAGGGGTTCAAAACCAAACCTGTATGCTCCTTCCCTGTCACATGGGCTCCTTAAAAGGGTTTGTTTCTTGTGTCACACATTAAATTGTGACAGCAGCAAGCTCCTGTTTGTCTGTGTGACTGTAGCCTTTGGGAGTGATGTGCAGAGCACGGCAGAGAAGGCTGTGGGGTCCCACCTCCTGCCACCTCGGAGGCACCCCTGCTCTGTGGGACACAGAGACGATGTTTGCAAGAGAGACCTAAGCCTGTGGGCAGAGGGCTGAGACTGAGTCCTTCTGTATAGCCATTGCAGTGGAAAAATCTGTTTTTCCTGGGAAAGTCAAGGAAGCCATAGGCACTGTGTCTGGAGATACAAAGCCTTCCCTTCTCTCAGTGTAGAACGTGTATCAAGGGAACTGCAAAAGTGAATAATTTCATCCCTTGTTTCTGCACTGAACCACACCTGCAAAGCAGTGGGATTTGGAATCCTTTTTTATTTATTGTATTGGCTAAAAATGTGCCGGTGTGAAGTGTTTCAGCCATCCAGTTTCAGCAGTTTGGCTCTCAATGTACTGACAAGTCCTGTATGTTAAAAATTGGCTTTAAACTTCCTTTATTGACGCAGCGATGTGAGTGGAGTATGTGGTACTCACAGGCAGGCAGGGGCTTTGAGCATCGATGACAGCTGGTCACCAGGCTCACTTCTCTTCAGCAGGGATCCGTCAGCTCCGAGGCAGAGCTTTCCCAGTACTTCTCCCACGACGGTACGAGCCATCTCCCTTTCTCTGATACTGTACCTGGCTCGTGTGATGAAGAGCAGCTCCGTCAGAAGAACAGGAACAGTTTGTTGGATGATGGCTCTCTTCTCCCAGGCAACCTGAGTAAGTGGTACAAATGTATCTGGTCACTGGGCTAGTGGGGGGACAGTCACTGAGTGCTGGGTTCCTGTACAGGATAGCTGTGGTGGTAAGAAATGCCAGGCAGTGTCGTGCAAACCGATGCTGACTGCATGAAATTCTGAAAAATTGAAGGAATTTACAACAATCCACTGAAATGCCTGTTTCCATGGTATTTTGCTCAAAACGCTGTTCTGATAATGTGAAAATGACTTTGATTGGTTTGGATGAAACGAGATTGACAGCACTGCAGGGTTTTTTTCTTTTTCAGATGACTGATCATTTTATGATCGTTTCTGGAAACGTGTTCATAGCTGTCTCAAAAACTTTGAAATGTCACATATGGCAAAGGGTCAATACATGTGTAAAAACAAACAAATGTGCAATTTTACATCAGATACTTTGCGTGTGTGTATTTCTCCCCATAGTAGTTGACTGAAAGGACCATATGTGTCCTTACTGACATGCACCTGATCTCAAATTCAAAGGGTATATCTGTCCTCCCTTTCCTGTGATTCTCAAGTAATTTCTTTGTCTACAGCTTATTTTCTTTGTAAATTATTTAATGTTTTAAAGCATTTTTACATTTCTAACTAGCCACCAAACAAAGCAAAACAAAATAACTTTCTGTGAAGTAAGATGCAGTTCTTTCTAAGAAGAACATGGAAAGGGTTCTTGGGTTTGTTAGTTGTTAGTTTGAAATTGATTGTTGTGTGCTTCAGTCTTTGTTCAAGAAAGCAATTTTTACTCTCTGTAAGTTAATGCAGGAGTCCTGAGCTTAGATTTAAGCAAAATGTGACAGAAAATCTGTTGTTTAAACTAAAATACATGTTTGAATTTTCATCCCTTTCTTCCTTGAGTCATAGTCATAATTTAGAAATAAACTGAAAATAGAACTGGATGTGCCAATGAACTAACTTCGGGAATTACTCGTAAATTGTAGTGCTATCTGCAGTCCCTCTTGATGTTTACTGTAGTTAGAGGGAGGACATGAAAAGCCTGCTTTTTGCTTTGTGAAGAGGAGTTAAGCTTCCTTTGCAATCAGAGCCACATGTGTTCTGCTGTAGTGAGATGCATGGTGTTAAAAATCATCCATAAGTACAGTTAAAGTATAGCTCTTTCTTTTTTTCCTAGCTGCTAGAGATGTGGGAGTGACAAAAGCAAATGGTGTGGCTTCTCCAGCTAGTGGTAGGTCATCTGGACATCTCAACAAGCATGTGGAGTCTGTCCGACCCGGCATCCTCAGCGACAGCCCCAAATCTGCTCGCAGCCCCTTTCACCGACAGAGGAGGGTTGTTTTCTATGATGGTGACGCCAGTGATGACGACGAAAGTTCCCACTTGCACAGAAGCCAGAGGGCCAAGAGCCAGGAGGATGCTGGCATTGTCATTACAACCTCGTCTGTAGAAATGGATGATGAGAGCCAGGACAGTGAGTCATCGAGATACAGTGGCATGGAGACATCTTCCCCTGTCTTCAGCAACTCTGTGGAGTCTGCAGACAGCACGCTGGAGCAAATTGAATCTCCTTTTTTCCCAATCATAGCGTTTGATTACTCAAGCGTGCCTGAAGTTCGTCTTGGCAGCCTGAGTTTGAGGGAGCTCCGGGAAGCACAACTTGAATCCAAGAGATCGCCAAAACTTGAGCACAGAGCAGTCACCAGAGTGAAAAGCATGATGAGCACTGAGTGCCGAAGCCTTCAGAGACACAGGACGGAGGATCATGGCTCTTACAACAAGCCTGTTGCCAGGATGCTCCCTCACAGCAGGAAGTGTGAAGCACCTGATGCAGCCGGGCAGGGCCAGGCTGAAGTAGTCACTCTGGTTCGCAATGAGCATGAGTCATTCGGCCTGGATTTGGAAATCCAAGCCGTGCCCTTAAAGGTTGTCGTCACAGGGATGCGGCCAGGTGGACCAGCAGAAATGGTAATTTGGGTTGCCTTGTTGTGATGTGCCTTCCCATTGCAAGGCTGATTATTATTGTTTTTACTGGTATTATTAAACAAGTGGTCTGTTGAGAGTAAGCACAACTGAGGTGTTTGTCCTTGCTGGGCAAAATGTCTCACCCCATGTTGTTCCGAAGCTGCTGCTAAATAAACTGTTTCTGATTCAGAAGTGCACCCAGGCTAATTCAAAACTAAGAGAGGCAGGGTGCAGATCCACTGAGATGGTCTCATCCCCCCTTGCAACTGCAGTTTTGAGGGAATGCAATTTTTGTATTTATTTTTTAACTATGGGCAAAGGCAAACTAAGTAAATCCTGGTGGCAGAGGATGGTGGTAACAAATGTTTATTGTGCTCTGCTATTTTATATGCACGTGTTCCCATGTTATAGGGACCTGGAACCACGAAGCTTTAGGTGCTGGCCAGGTTTGCCAAGAGCCACGGTAGTACCAGTAACACCTTGCTCTTCTGCATCTCATACATGCCCATACCAGTATGGATACATGCTTCATGCTGGTTGTGGAATTGCTGCATGCAGAAGTGCAGAAAGAACAACATTCTGATGTACAAACCTAGCTCTGTAGCATTTTTAATCTCATTAGTGGCCATTAGAGTAAGAGGGCATACAGCGTAGCGGTTTGAATGGGGCTGTGAGATCTGGGGGTTTGGGTTTTGTTCGTGCCTTTTTCTCAGACTTATTTTGCAGTATTTTAGAAACATACTTAAACTTTTACCTTAAGAGCTCAGTTCATGTCTGTTTACTGGTTTAAAAGAGTTCCACCTGAGAAGTACCTGAGAAGTAGTTCGTGCATGGAATTAAAAAACAACACACAGTGTTCCAGTCCTGAAGAAGCTAGGGCTGATCTGTTCCTTTTCATTTAACTAAGAGGGTTATGTCCTCCATCCTGATGCTCATCTCTCAGAGAAACCAGCAGCTCTTTTGACCTTCCTGTTTTAGACTGATCTTTAATTCTCCTCCTGGCAGAAGCACAGTCTGCTCTTTATTTATGTGCTGGCAAGCTGACAGCGGTGATACCTGTGCTCTGCAGTGATGCGAAGTAGGGGATGTTGCTCATAAGCTATTAATTGCTTCCCTGCAATCTTTACCCCTGTGGCAGGGCTTCTGATGTGTATTTATAATTTCCTCGAATCTCTCATTGCATCAGGGATCAATGGGCAAGATGGCTGTAGGAGATGAGATTACCACCATCAACAGCATCCCCGTCAGTAAGATGACGTACGAGGAAATCTGCTTGCTTATGCAGTGTCTTCCCACATCCGTAACCCTGGAGATCCAGAAGGCAGCATCAGGTGAGAAAGTAGTTTTGCTTTTGTACTGTTTATTCTGGGTACCAGTGAACAAAATGTCCTTGGATCAGCTGGGCCTGACCTTCTGCTGTCCTTGCTTTCCACATGGATTCAGAGAAGAGGATAGGGGGACGTTGTGTCTGCATTGGTGAGCAAGAAAAGCACTTCAGCACCAAACCAGGCTTTAGGGTCCTCTCTAGCACCATGATAAAGGGAGAAAATGTATTTCTGTGTGAGGCATTCAAAGGTCCCAATAGGCTAGGTCCCTCCTGCCAGTGTTTGCAGAGGTCTGAGTCATTTTATGCAGTCCTGGAGCTAAAATGACAGTGACTCTTGTCCTGACATGTCGTTTTATTGCTGTGCCTGTTCATTAAATATGTTGGCCCTTTATAATCAAATCTCTCTCTCTCTCTTAAATCTGAAGTTCTACTAATGTTTCTATGAATGGACAATAAGACGCTAAAACCCTCTTTTCTTTCTTTCTTTCCTTCCCTTTTATGTGTCAGAATTCTCTAAAGTGTAGGAAGATGAAAGAGAAAACCCAAGAAAACGAAAATCTTATAAAAATATTTATTTGCATGTTTCATTACAAAAAGTTTTCTAGTGTGAGTTGAAATACTTGATACCTCCTTGCTTTCTGCTCAGGGCTGATTTATGCTGCTACAGCAATATATGAATCCCCACAGACTGTACAAATTATGTGGTGTGGAAATGAGTGCTTGAAAAAGAAAGCATACTTTTCAAATTCAGGAAGAACATAATATTTTGCTTTGTTCTAGCTTATGATCTTTTTTGTGTACCTCTTAATACCTGGGAACGTAAAGTGCTTCCAGATGCTTGACTTCCAGTTGTTCTTTAAGGAATTCCAGGCTTGGCAGGGTCTTGTTCTTGTTTCCTTAGATTGCTGTGGCTTTTCAAACCAGTAGCATTGGGCTAAAGACACATTGGAACTCCTTTGTCAGACACTTCTTCCGCTTCACCCTTCCCCTTGCCTTGTCCCACTGGCAGAAAAGGTGGTCTCTTCAGCATATGATCCACCATCACAGGTGGATCACAGCAGGGCAGTACTTCAGACTCTAACCTGGCTGCTTCAGATTGCTCTCCTGAGGTGCTTTTCCGTTGTTGACTCAGGAGGAATCAGCACTTCTTAACATGGATACCTAAGTTAAGTGACGTGGATAATCCTGCAGGTTTGTGTGAGAAGTACAGAGATGTGCAGGCACATTTGAATGAGCAGGAAAGGAGGCTGACACTGTGAATAACCTCTCCTACTCCATACATTTTCAGGCCCCATGTCATAGTAACTGACCTCTCGAAGGCAGCTTTAATGGGGATTGATATATCAGAAGCAGTGTAGAGAGGTGGAATCTGTTGCTTAGGGTGAAGTGCTGAAAACTGAAGATGTGGAGAAACTGGTGAGCAGGAATGTGTCAGAGTGCAGCAGTGACAGGGAGGTTGGTGTGTTGTCCAGGAGTGGGTTAAACATGTACTGGAAGCAAGGAGAGGTCTGTGCCAGAAATGCACTAAAGCCCATGTGCTTAATGTGTGCATAACGTCACCCATGCATGTCACATTGAACACCTGCAGAGGTGCCGAGGGGGTCAGAGCCAAGTTATTTATGCACAGACTGTCACTGTGTTGTCTGGTCACCTTTGCTATGTCAGGGCTTTCTGTGCTCTCTGGAGTCTCTGTTGGAGACTTCAGTGATCAAACAAGTGATGAGAAGCAGTGCTGCTCAGCGTGACCTACTGCATGCTGACACTTTGGTAGTTGGCTGCTTGACTGCTGCAATTTCAAAGATGAGAGTTAAACAGATCATGACTACTCACCTTGGATAAGTGGATTGCTCCCTTCTGTGCACTACTCAAAAACACAGGGTTATGATTAATTTGAGTTGTTGTAAACATCATTACAGAAGAGGAGGAGTGCAGAACAAAACGAAAACATGTAGTCTATGTGGGTGTCTATTTTTGTAATAAAACCTGGTGTTTTCTATATCACTCCCTATATTTGACAGGATTTTGCCTTTTTTTTTTTT
>VXBT01002513.1:18092-32726 GCA_013400235.1 Oriolus oriolus | reverse complement strand
TTTTTTTTTTTTTTAATCATGATGCAGCTGTCAGCAGATTTACAAACCTCATCCTGTCTCCAGGGGTAGACACTCAAAATCAGGCCAATGTCAACAGCGTCCTCACGACGGAGGAAGAACAGAGTTCTGGGAAGCGAGAAGGAGCAGGTCTGCAAGCTGCTGTCGGCGGCTGCGCGGCGGAGAGAGCAACACTGCCGCCTGATGCCACCAGCAGGGACGTGCACAGAGGCACCCCGAAGGGTGGCCGTGACGAGGACTGCACGGCCATCCCCGTCACAGACATCGATGACCTGCTCAGCCAGATGGGCGCCCCCGAGAGCAGGGCCTCACGCACCCCATCTCGCGCGGAAAGTCCCCTCCGAGACGAGTACACCACGATGTGCTGCTGTGGCACTGACGAAGGCTGCCCTGGGTCTGAGCCACGAGCAGCCAAGGAGGAGCTGCTGGAAAAAACTGTGAATTGTGGAGCTAATGCACAAGGGGTTTTGGGGCTCTCTGTGTTGGACTCCATTAACACAGGCAGACTTTTTACTGTGAATAAAAATTCTTTAAATAACTATTCTAGGAATTTTAGCAGTTTAAATGAGGATGAGTTGCCTCCAGCAAACTCTCTGGAAGGTAAGAGGAGTGACCCACTTCCAAAGTCGATGTATGGGGCTGCAGAGGATTCTCACTCGGACACAGAGTCTGTTACAGAAGCCTTTGACAGTGCTAGTGAAGTGTTGCTTGGGCAACGTGCTGCTGCTACTGCCCCTGCAGGCTGTACTACAGCAGAGTCAGATGAGGAGCAAATTGAGATTTGTTGCATGAATGACGAGCTGCAAAAGCCCACACAGGAGCAGCATCTCACCTCTGGAACAAGCTCATCCTCACTGTCCCCGCTGCACCCTTACAGTGGCAAAGTTTTGCAGAATGAGGGCTGTGCAATGTGTGGGTCACTGGAGACAAGCATCAACAAACTAGGTTTGGAAGATCCTGGTGGTCCTACTCCATGTCCCTCACAGTGTCCAGATGTGTCCTCTGCATCCTTGTGTTCTCCTTCCTCAGTTTTACTGCCAGAAAAAGACATCCTAAAGAATTCAGTCAATATCCCTGAAGTTTACTCTTTCTGTAACAATGGTGCCTTACGTACAGAAGAACGGATGGATTTGGGGAACAGTAATGAACATAAGAAATGCTGTGAATCCATTGAAGAAAAAGGGTCTCTGCACTGCAAAAAGACAAGCTTTTGCTCTGCTAGAAATGTCAGTGTCTTGGAGAACAACTTGATTGAGAAAGAAGGATGTCATGATGAGCAGAGATCCAAATCTGAAAGTGAAATGGCAGTTGATGACTGTAATCATGCTGTTAATGATTGCTCGGTGAAGAAAGAAACCAACAGTTTGTCCACCGTGTCTAAAACTGACAGCAATCACGTGAATGCATCGTCAACAAGAGGAATATCACTCAGGTCACCCTTTCCCACTAGATCTAAAGATCCAAAGGCTAATGCAACTCATGACTTGCCAGGAAAAAATGAGAAAATTAACTCTGTGACTTCAGGAAGGACTTCAAATGGTAAAGTCCAAAGCTCAGGCACAAATCACTGCAAAGGAGCTGCAGTACCGCACAGCCCATCCTCACAGAAAAAATCCTGTCAGGAGTCTAAGGCAATGGCACAAAAAAGTATAATGGACACCCTTTTAAATAATCAGAAATCTAAAGCAGGACCAAAGCTAAAAGGGTTCACCATCAAAAGCAAAGCAAAGACAAACTCAGATTCTTCTGGCATTACTTCTACCAAAGTCAATGGGGCTGATCAGAAAAGGGCTTCTGTTTCTCCACAACTGTCCCCCAAACTCCTGGGAAAGAAAACACCGCTCTCCTGTAATTCACCTACAAACTCAGATCCTGGAAAGAGCATTTCAGCAGCCTCAAAGACTCTGAAATCAGAGCTAGAAAATAAACCATCTCTGGTAATTTCTGAAGATTCACTTCTGCCTCTCCTGAATGGCAGCAGCAGCCCAGCCACGAGTGGTGAAATGAAATGTGGCTGTGGAGAACTAACATGGGGAAAGCCAAAAGAGAAGCAAGTTTCCCTGCAGGCTGGGGTGTGTCAGGGTAAGGGTACTAAGGTGGATGATTTCAGAGCCAGAGACAGTCAGTCCATAGTCACTTCACCTCCTCAGGGGATACCGAAAGTTGAATATGTGAAAGGGAGGACTGATAACCCTGGAACAGGCCTGAACACAACCAAGAGCATCTACAGTGCAGATGACCTTAGGCAATTAGATCTGCAAAATGTAGGGACATCTGCTGGAGCCTGCTCTTCTTCAGTGAGGTCCCCCTCAGTTCAGCAGGAGCAGCTGGAAGGGCAGGAGATCCAGCGCACTTTCATTGAGGTGAAGCTTTCCTCCTCATCGTCCCCTTCCTCCTCCTCCTCTGCCTCTTCCTCACCAGCATCGTTTTTGCGACTGCCACTGCTGGAGAAAACAGAAGAAGTGAATGTGGAAGTGCCTCGGCTGACTGAGGAGATGGGGACCATGTCATATTTCTCGAAAGCAGATACTGCTGGAGAAAGACATCTCTGTGGCTTGTCAAAACCTGTGACAAGGACGTACTCAATGCCATCCCAGTTATCGAGTCACTTGAGGGAGGATTGCCGTGCTGCAGAGGTTCACCCTGTGCAAGGCCCCCAGGGCCAAACTGCAGAGGAGAAATACCCACAGGCAGTGTCGGGGATGTTAAAAATGGTTCACCTGAATCTGCCTAACAGCCACAGTGAAAAGGAACAGGCGTATGCCTCCAGAAGTGCCCAGAAGGTCCATGACACGGCCTCCTCAGCCAGTGACATCAGCTACCCCACTGCTGATAAACTGAGAAGCTTCAGGAGGAATTACTATTACTATGAGCTGAACTGGCCACATGAGCCGATTTCATCCTTCTCTGTCAAACAGAGGATCAAATCCTTTGAAAACCTGGCAAATTTTGACCGGCCCATTGTGAAGGCCATCGATATATGCTCAGCTGCAAGGTTGCCCCTTGCCAGGAGGTCATGTGGTGGGTTGGCCACCACATCCAGCTCCGCTGAGGCCCCGTGGGCGCTACGGCGCAGCTTGAGCTCCTACGGTGGCAGCCCCAGCCCAGCCAACGCCGTGGCCAAGTCTGCCCCTGGCACAGAGCCCGTGTGTGTGACCGAGGGTGGCAAAGGGGACAGAAAGCCCCAGAGGAGCGAGGAGGACGGCGCTGGGGCAGACGTGGCTGCCTTCCCCACCTTGGCCTCACAGGTGCGCCGCAGCCGGGGCCTGGGGCGGCCACCGCTGTCCCGCTCCAGGCTGCGGGAGCTGAGAGCCCTCAGCATGCCCGACCTGGACAAGCTGTGCGGAGAGGGCTTCTCAGAGCCGCCACAGCCCACCTGCTTCAAGACAGAGCTGGAAATCACGCCCCGCAGAGCCCTTGGCACGCCTGCCCAGAGTGGGGCAGCTCCACTAGCGTGCTGCAGCCCTGTGGAGCTGGGCGCAATGGGAATGGGAGCCTGCAGCCCCCGGGACAGCGGCTCAGGGACACCAGGTTCTGCCTCGGACGATGATGTGCCCCATGGCAGCTCTCTGGATGGGGGAAACAGCTGGTCCATCAGGTTGGTGTCAGCTTTGCTTTTACTGTTTCATCCCTGCCTAAGGCAAAGCTTCCGCTCTGCTACAGGTCTGCCCCAAAGCACGTTTCAGCTGTGGCCCCAGCCTGCCATCCCCTCACAGTCTGGGGGTGCCATTCATGCTCTTGATGCCTTGGAGCTGCCACGCTGCTGTGTCTTGGCTCCAGTATAGGATGAAACATTTTATCCTGGCATGGTTGGGCTCCTTTTCTGTGGCCCCTCTAGCTGGTTTTGGTCAGTTATTGGCCATGTTACAGCACAGCAGTAGTGGTGGAGGGGAGGCTGCACAGCACTGGCTGCCAGCACAGCCTGTGGTGACAAACGAGCTTGTTGTCCTGCCAGAAGCAGTCTTCAGATGTAGCTGTCTCCTGTTAATGTCTGTTGCTAAAACCATTGGGGAAGGATGAGGGGAACAGAACAGGGACTGACTTTCAGAGTTATTCTTAAATATATCTTCTCTGCCCCTTGCTATTCTCCCAGCACACACCATTTCTTACCAGTTTTCAAGATTCCTTCTTTGTCCTTTATACTAATACAGCCTGCACTGTATATGTGAAATGTATCTTTACAAAGTTGGGAAATATAGAGCTCTTCTGTCTTTTAATGTTTATTTTAGCTTGGATCAGCTGCTCATCTCAAGCCTGGACCAGCAAAAACTACAATCTGTTTTGTCAGTGGTAATACCAAAATGTGATATTGCTGCTATGCTCCAAGAAGTCAAAGCACAAGTAAAGGTAAAAACCACAAGATAAAACTGGGTTATTGGTGGATTTTTGAGGGTTTTCTTAAGGGTAGATAAATTTTTTTCCAAACTGTTTCAGGGCTCCTCCAATAGTCCCGAGACATGCTATTACTATCAACAGCAGTTGATGTTAATTTTACTAATGCTGGTTTTTGAATGCCTGCTATAAGCCTGTAATAATTTTGAATGGCATTTTGTATAAGAAAGTTCAAAAGCAGTTTTGAGTCACAATAAATAGATCTATTTTAAGTGGAAAAGTATTCTTCCATCTGGGCTCCCCAGTAACTGCACATCAGAATTTAGCTTTCCACCAGCCATCTGGGTCAGACTCAGTTTCCCCACCATGCAAGGAAAGCTCTGCTCCTCTTTGTGCCTGATGCCTTTTGCTAGAAGCTGAAATCACAGAAATTGAATTAATTTTGTTTATTGCTGAACATGAACACCAGAATGTGGCTGCTGAAGGGTTTATAAGAGACTGCTGTGACCTTTATGTTCTTTTCTGTGGAAACTGTTTTTTGCATCAAGATAACCTGCTTCATTATCTAGGTGTTTGAAGGAGGCTTGCAAAGTGAAATACCTACCAGAACATTACTTCCCTGCTTTCGTTGTTTCTCTTTGTGGGATGCATCCACATCCTTTTTAAATCAGAACAGAAGTTGATAAAATAATGACAGTGCTGGAAGGGAAACTGCCATCTGGTCTGCATAACTGCTGGCTGAGCTGCATCTAGAGTGTTCTTGAGTTTTGTTCGCAAAGATTGCAATTTCAAACATAGAACAGGCTGGGGGGGAAAGGACCTCCCAAAAATATCAGCTTTATCTCCTCCCAGGGGACAGCATAGCTAAAGCATGCAAGTCTCAAAAGCTTGGTGAGCCAAGAGGGTTAGCTAGGTTTACTGATAAAATTAGGATTGGATTGCACAACTGGACGGAGGTAATTAAGTGTTCTCTAAAGTATTTTGCGTGGGGTCTTGGAGAGATTATTTATTTATGCCACTTTTCAAAGCCTGAGAGCTCAAGTATTTATAAAGCTGAATGCTTTTTGGAATGCACTCCTTGTCTGCATAGTTTCTTATCCATATTTAAGCCCAGTGTGGCACATACTCTGGAAAATTTTATGCTATTCAAATGGTGGATTTTGAATGTACAATAGAACAGTTCTTCAAAGTTATCCAGTTGCTGAAAAATGAGATGGACTGCCTGATTTGGAGCGAGAGCTTGCCTGGGAAGAGTTTGTCACCATCCTTTGCTCTGGACAGTGCCGAATTCACTGCTGGCATTTAATAAATGCTACTACTACTAATAATAATTTAAAAAGGGCATTTTATTTAAGTCTCTATGGCTGATATCTGTGGCTAACAGTCTAAACAGAGGTGATTACTGAAGGCCTGGTGTGTCCTTTGTGTGTCCAAGTAAAGCAGTAATCATCCATAGCCAGGTCTCTGCCCAGTATTATGTGTGCTGGCAAGGAGCAGCTTTGAGGGCTGGGGAGAGAGGGAATGCACCTTGGGAATGGGAACCCAGTGTCCAGACTGTGTTGTTGGCTGGCTCAACACATACAATCCTTGGATAACTCTTTTAACATCCGAACTTCCTGACTTTTTTTCTTTCCTTCACCAGTGTAAGCAAATTAAGTTGAGATATCAAGGGTGGGAAAGAGCCTGACCTCTTGAACGCAAAGGGTTGCTGTAGTACTTAACAGTCAAAGATATGTGTATGTCTCCATTGCCCTCACTGCACTTGGAAACAGGCTAGCCTAGTTACTTAACTGATTTTACTATTTCTAGCCAAACATAAAGCTGTTCTCACTTGAGTACAGGTGAGCAGGATCTTAGCATCTACAAAACGCTGTGGACGAAGATGTTCTGCCCTCACTACTCCTCTCTCCTTGAGTGCTGATGGATCAGCGATATGGAGCAGGGTGACATCAGTTTCTGACATTGCCTCTGTATATTGCAGGGATGCCTCTAGTGTAGGAAATCTTCCACAGACGCTATTTGGCAAAAAAGATGCAGCGAAACCAAGAATTTGACTGTTGTTCCACCAAAAACACTAATAATCTGTGGTTCCCTGTGTCTTTTGAAACAAAAGGCAAATGCGGAGTTAATATGTTGAGTTTAGTGAACTAAATGTATCATTTAATGCTAAAGAGACTAAGAGATTGGTTTCTAATGATTTGCTATTAATTTTAGTATTGGCAGTTTCTGGAAATAAATGATGTTAGATGGGATCCTGGGGAAAAACTGAGAAACCTGCTTTCTTCTCCCCACATCTGATGCTCTGCCCCAGAGATAGGTACTATGTGCCTGCTCCACCAGATCTCTTTCTACAGTTCCCCTTGTACCACAAAATGTGATCTCTCTGACAGCATCAGACTTGTTGGATGCAAACCTGCACCAATCGTTTTCCTGTGCTGGATGCTCCCATTTCTACAACAGCACAGCTTAGTCCTATTTAGGTCACTAACAGGCTCCTTACTTTCATCTCCCAAGTGAAAGATTTTTCTGCTGTCCCATCTGACCTTCCCAGGCTTCAGTAATGTAGCCATTGCCCCTTGCAATATTCCAGCACTGCTGAGAAGACATCGATGCAACTGCCCTGCATTGCATCTATGTTATCCTTTCAAGAGGAAGAAGAAATTGGATAACAAAAGTGTCAGTAATTCCCTGAAGAGTACAATGCTTGGTCCAGAAAGGTGTGTGGGAATATTGCATTTTGACTGCAAAATGTTGAACAATGCAAAACGGACTACAGCCTGTGAAAACTGGGCTGCCCAAGGTTTAATGCCATTTCACTACCCTAATTTTGACTTTGCTTGCCAGCCTTGAACTGACTCAAGAAACCTTTCTTGTCGCCTGAATTCTAGATGGCTGCTTCATTCTGTAGCATGAAGCAAAATGCATTTAACATCTCAGTTTTAATTCCTTGAGTTGCCTTTTTTCACCTGCCCTAATCTGTGGGTACTGGGAATTGTCATTTATGTGGGTACTTGGTCTTGATTTTTATTTTTGTCTTTCTTCTTCCCTTTCCTGTGCACCTCCATTTTTCTGCTAGAGCAAAGAAGACACATACTTTGTAGTCTTGCACAAAGAAGAAGGAGCTGGCCTGGGATTTAGTGTTGCTGGAGGAATAGACTTGGAACAGAAATCAGTCACAGTAAGTGATGGCTGCAAGTCATTTTTCTACAAAGCTCACTTTAAAGCAGGCTGGTGATTAGATCAAGTGCTCGTTTATCAAGACTCACTGCAAGTCATTCACAGTGTCTCTCAGAAGCAGCAGCTTACCATCTGCTACTGAAATCAGAGTGTCTGGGAAGCGTAATTTTTATTATTGGAGATGGATAACAATTATGCTTTCAGGATTTAAAAAATCTGTTACTGGATGGGATGGGCTAGATCTAAATTCTGTGCATTTAAATAAAATTCTGCATGCAGCTGCAGTGCACACAGCCTTTTAGGGGAGACTTTCATTCCCAGCCCTTGAAAGGAAACTCTGTGCAGCAAAGATTTGGAAGGAATTTTCAGATCCTGAGACTGATTGCTGCAGACCTCAGCAAACATTATGGATTTCACACTACAAGTTTGTTTTGAGTTAGTAAGACCTATGGGTGGTCAGTAAATGAGGGTTGTTGTCTGGTTAGGGGTTTTTAAACATGCTTAAGCAGCATTCTGAACAAAAGATAGTGTCCTATTAAGATGCTGGTGTGTAAAAAGTGACTGTTCAAAAACAGATCAGTGAGACAGAAAAATCCAAGAAAACTGGTGTCCTGTGTGACGGTTTCTTTAATACAAAATATAGATTTAAATTCTCCCCTGAAAGAGAGATCCATCAAATGCTGAGGTTAGAAGAAGGGTATGTCCTCAGTTTTGGGGCCTGCAGAAGCCTTTGCAGGAATCTTCTGGGTTTTTCTTTTAGACAAGACCAGTATAAATAAATGTATTTTTATATTAAACTGTCATTAAGTTAGAATATGGTCAAAGTCTAGAGAGCAGGCCTCTACTTCTCTCACTGGAGTTGTTTCCTGCCCTGGCCCAAACAGTGGCAGCTCTGGGGAAGAGGGAGGCTCAACAGTGTCCCACCCCAGAGAGTTCCTTAGAGAGTTCCTTACCTAGAGACTGAGACTCTACCTAAAAAATAAGATCTTGAGCTCTCTCAGACTGAGGAACTGATGAAATCCTTTTCCTGAATTCTGTTAGCCATGAGACCAAAAGAGTGTCAGTTCCTGCTCTTTCCTGATGCTTTTTGTTCAGTGGGTGTAAATGGATCTTAATAGTATTCTCGACCTACTGGGATTCTGGGTCCCAGGTAGATTTAGGGTTGCCACTGGGTGCTGAGCTGCTTAGATGGGCTGTTACATCCACACTTGGGTGCAGAAATACAAATGCCTAGTGAGCTTCAAGGTACTGAGGACCTGAGCCCCTGAGGGAAGGCAGCAGATTTTTTGGACATGACCTCTGTACTCCACTTGCATTTGCATGCCTGCATCTGTTATTGAGGCTGTTATTCCAGCTTTGAATGCCTGCTTAGACTGGCTGGAAATTTATCTCCTTGAATCTGTGGAGTTGTAGCAGGTGCCCATCTCAGCATGGCCCTACAATGAGATGGAACAGTAGCCAAAAGGCTTCTGATGCCTTGCTGTTTGGGTATTAGGATAAATTCCTGAAGATAATGCCATGCAGAATTGTGTCCACAGATTTGCTGCCTTGAACATTTGCTTGGCAGACCCAGTACTGTCTCCATGGGAAACCATATTCTGGCTGCTAAAATTAGAGTGCCTAATAGGCAAGTCCTTAAATACTGGGTCTTGAGTCTTTTAGTAAAGAGAGTCCTTTTACAAAAAAGAGTCCTTTTTGTAAATGACACACATCTAAACTTGCTGGAAGTTTTCTCAAAGTTTAATCCATCCTGAATAGAGTTTTTTTTCTCTAGAAAAATGCATTTCAAGCTGCTAAATCATCCCTTTCCATCTATTTGCATGATATTTGATCAGCCAAATTGAGGCGAACAATTAAATACTTGTACAGCTGCAGTAAGTCAGAGCCTTTCTGTGCACAGATGTTTAGAAATGTGCATTTGAAAACAGCACAGGATGCATGTCCCAGCCAGTGGGAATTGGGGGAGTGGGTGTCACACACCACAGCGTTCTTGGTGGTTGCTGTGGCACGGACGTGGATTTTGCCCTCTGTGTCACTTGAAGTATGTTAATTGAAGGCCTTTGAGGAGTTTAGTGAAAGCATAAGTGATTTGTGATATTACATTCCTTAGCTGTTTTTCTTATCTTTGGCTTAGAAATGACCATGCAATAACAGCATCTTTTCCTCTGAATTCCCCCATCCCCAAACGCAGCTCTGTCTTTGAGGGTGTTCACTGGAGCAGATGCTGTGTGCTCAATGTCCAGGCAGTGGGGCACTGGCCACAAATTTTGGTAGAGTGTCTCTGTTCACCTTGGCCTGTGGAACGCTGTATGTGGTCATGAGGTTAAAACATCTGTGTTAAAACCTTTCTTGTAGGTCCACAGAGTGTTTTCAAAGGGAGTGGCATCTCAAGAAGGGACTATCCATCGAGGAGATCTTGTTCTGTCAATCAATGGCAAGTCTCTGGCAAGCTCAGTCCATGGGGATGTCCTGAATACTCTTCATCACGCAAGGCTGTACAAATATGCAGTCATTGTCATCCAGAAGGAAAAAGACAAAACAAACAATTCCTCCAGACTTGAGATATCAGCTACTGGCAGAAAATGTGTGGGGTCTGGAAAGGATGTTTCCATGGAAATAGGAACAGGTATGATCTTTGTCCAAGAGCAGTTGGAAGGATTCCTTTGCAGCACAGACTGAAGGGAAAAATGTCCATGTGTTTTAGATTAAAAGCGTCTGTGCCTTGTGTGATTGAAGGGAGAAAATGAAATTACCTTTAAATTTTATTTGTTCTCTTTGGAAGCTAAATACAGTTTGGGGTTTGGTTGTTTGGGCTTTTTTAAAAGTTATTGTAACTAGGCACAAACTTGGAAGACTTCATTTAGGGCCGAATCCAATTTCTACTTAGGTAAGTGGTTCCGCATATTCTTCCAATCCAGGACAAACTCGTTTTAAGTAATTACAGTAGTCAATGCAAGAAAGAAAACAACCAGAAATTATTTTAAAAGTAAAAAAAAATCAAAGAAAACCCCATGCCCTGCAATTTATTATGCGTAGGGATGGAGCTTGTTCTTTGTAAAAGCAGGTTGCATACTGTTTCTACTAGAAACATAGAAAAAATTATTTTTATATTGCAGGAAATGGAAGTAAGCCATAATGAAGTCAGCCATGCCATAGGAAAGTAGGGATAAATGGTGTAAGTGGAAATGTATCAGTGGAATATTAGGTTCCTGTGCGGGAGCAAGAGCATTTTGATGTAAAGGCTGCACCTGGGGTGTTAGGAAGAGGTGTCTGAATATTTTTTGGTAGATTTAAGACCCAAACCCCTTCAGCACCTGTCTGAATGGTGCTGCTTGGGAGCAGGGGATGACCTGCTCCAGTGCTGCACTGCTGCAGGGTCCTGGGGAGGGAGTGGGCCACGGTTACAAGCTTTCTGCTGAGAGAGTTGGTGAGGGGGCTTCCCCTCCCCTCCAGGGCAACACCAGGCACTCACCCCAAAACCAGGACACGGAGCTGCCACTCAGTTATTTTTAAACTGTTGGCTGTAATAATTATGGTTCTCACGGGTTTTTTTTTTCTGTAGCAGTTTCTATTGTTTTATGCTTACACTGCGTTTTATGATACGACTTTGTAACACAGCTTAAAAAAAAAAAAAAAAGAAGGAAGCACTCTGTTAATTAATGGATCAGCCTTTCTGGAATTGCTCCCGTGGATATAATCTATGTAATTACTTCAGAATCCCTCTCTACCCTAAGCTCCCTACATCCTGCACCCTGACAAATGCAGAATATCTGCTGGGTCCAGGCACTAGGGGGCAACATTATCTCATAAACAAAATAGTGTTGGGTTATTCAGAACCTCTTTCCACCCTTCCAGGCAAAGGATATCTCCAGATGTTTTAGATAACGTTTAAAGTTGTCTGAGATAACAGTAGCAGTAATTGGAGATAATGCAGACTGCATAATTATTACATTCACACAAGGCAAAGAGGATCCTGTTTTCCAAAACTGCAGATTTATTTCCTCCTAAGTCCTAAGATTTTCCTCCTAAAATCATATTTTATGTCAGCAATAGTGCATTTCAGAAGTATCTGCTATGTAGGAGGCATGGTGCAACTACAGTTAATTATAATTAAATACACAGATAGGAGACCAGAAACAATTTTTCACTGTAGTAAGTGATTACAGATTTTTGCTTAAGATAATGGAACATGTTTGTTTAATGAAACATTTCATTTATTCCTGTTACTTAAAAAGATGTGGCTCATTGAATAAGCAAAGGGAACAAATGAAAGAAAAAGAAATGCTCTCCACTCCCTATTTTTGTAATTTTTCAATTATTTTGTTATGTGTAGAGTATTTGCTAGCTATAAAAAAAAAGATGCCTTGGCAGGTTTTTGTTGAACATGTAAACTGAAAATGTCTTGGTGTGTAAATACATTTTGTAGTGTCTCCCATTCACAGCTACAATAGAACACATTCGCTTCTGAGAAACTTGGTGGCCTGTCCTAGTCTGAGTGACTGAACTCTGAATTGTCTTGTCACTGCAGCAAAAGCAAAAACCAACCAAACACAACTTGCAGTTTACTGTTATCTGCATGACAAGATCCTGTGTATGTTCAATTGCAGATCCAAACCTGGATATGAGTGATGTCATCTGCGTTGAATTATTGAAAACCTCTGCTGGCTTGGGATTCAGTCTTGATGGTGGAAAAGCTTCCATTGCTGGAGATAAGCCCTTGCTCGTAAAAAGGATATTTAAAGGTACTACATGCATGCAGTGGATGTTTTCCCAGTTTTCGTTTTGTCTGTGCATTGTACAGACATTTCAATTACTGTACTCAGCGTATTTTTGAAGCAAGGGTGGGTTTTGTGGCTCTCATTTATTACCACTTACTAGGCCAAAGTGGTCATTAAAAGAAAAAACGCTCCTGGGAATGACTAGGGATTGCATCTGCTAGTAAGTGTTTGTGGAGCAATCTGCTTTACTAAGTATGGGTCTGTCCACTGTTCTAGACATTACACTACAGCAGCAATCATCTTACAGTGCTCTGAGACATTCATGCCTTATCCAGTTGTCTTTTCTAAGAAATGCGTAGTGCATATAATTAGTGTGGTACTCAAGCACCGCCCTGCATTATGCCCAGTTATGAATTTTACCATATTTTTGTCTTCTCTCTTTTTTTTCTTTTTAGATATTAATATTAGTTTGTGCTAAGAATGTGGGATATTTGTATTCAAAAGCTGCCAGCCTTGGGTGCTTTGTTTGTCAGCAGGTAGTTGTACTTACATGAACCATACATGGAAAGAAAACAAATCCCAGAACTATACTGTGACTTTCATCAGCAGTGAAGGGTTTGCCTCTCTCCAGGGGCTTTCTGTGAATGGTGTTTGTCCAAAGTTTGCTACCAGTGTTTGGCTTGTTCATCCCAGGTTTTACAATCTGCTGCATTATCTGCTTATTACTCTGCTAAAATTGAGAAAGTACATCCATGCCACATACCACCTTCACAGTTATTTTATCAACCAAGTTTTCTTACAGCTACAGAGATAACATTCAGCATATCTCATACACTTCTGTTGTTTCCTTCAAAACCAGACATCTTTTCTGAGAACAAGGCTTTATCTTGGTTAAAATAACCTTTTCTGTGAGATGCAGCATGAGGTGGGTTGCTAGACCTGAGCTGAACATCAGTGATTTGTATTGAAATTGTTGCAGTTGGAAAAAAAATGGTTTGCTTCATCCCAGTGGAAAGCAGATTTTTGTGGGTTCACTTTCTCTTCTTTTAATGTGGATTTTTACCCCCTTTTGCTTCCAGGTGGTGCTGCGGAGCAATCTGGAAACATAGAAACTGGAGATGAAATTCTTGCTGTTAGTGGAAAGTCTCTACTTGGGCTCATGCATTACGATGCCTGGAACATCATTAAATCTGTGCCAGAGGGGCCTGTTCAGTTGCTGATCAGAAAACACAGAACTGCAGTATGATGGAAGCACTACATCTAATCACACTTGCTAAGACAAACCATTTAAAACTGTCTAAAAGCTGTCTCTGTTTCTAAAGCCACACAGAAGTGTCTTAATGCTTTACAGAGAGGTGCTAAGAGCCTTGGAGAACCACTGAGCAAGCGTGTGATGAGCTTCAAAAATCTCACCTAATGATTGGGGATGAAGGAAGCCAAAAGTTAGAGACAATTTTGTATTATGTGGCAGTTTTATTGGAACTTCAAGACCTCTCCTGGATTTGATTTAAAGTATTTTGACTGAGATAAATAACACTGTGCCTGTCCCTGATATTTTTAGTATCTGCAGAGTGTTGGTAATAGAACTTGTTGGTTGCCATCCTGTTGACAAGGGTGGGTTTTAGACTGTACTATATCACTTAGCTGTAATAAGACTTAAGGACACTTCCTTAGGGTCTGGTCCTTTTTTTTTGTTGTAATAAGAGAATGTCTGGAACAATCTCACTTTATTCTTCTAAGTGCAGTTTTGCTAAAAGTGCATGACAAAAGAGTGTAATTTTGCACAACTTCTATGCCTAAAATACGAGCATTTTATTGCAAAGCTGAAAAATCCTCTTAAAACTAATGAACTAACTCAGCATCCACCACAACTGAATCTACTTCTAGGTGCAACTTGTATCAGAAAGCACTTGGCTTTAATGTGGTAGAAATCTGTAAGAAAATCATGTCCAAATAACAGGTGATTGTCCACCAAGGTGTATACTGAGTTGTTAGTTGTGATTAAAATGGGGGCGATAAAAAATTGGGGTCTGAATTTTAAAATTTAGGCTTCTAATGTTAGGCACCTTTAAAGTATATATATTTTTAAAAGGGGGATAATTTCAAGTGCTGAGCACTTACAGATCCCATAGACTTCAGCGACCGCTAAGAACGTCTGCAAGTTGGGCTGCTTTTATTTGTCTTCAAGAGGTTTAAGGCTGCCCAACTTGAAAGACTCAAGCTGAAAAGTGGTGATCTAAAAATGGGGATTATAACAGATTAAATCTGAGCTGGCCATATTTGTGGTGGCTTTTAATTGGTCTTCTTTGTTTTCTCCTGTCCAGTATTTATTTTTGCTTGTGTGAGAGTGGGTTGAGGATGTGTGTGGATGATGCAAGTACACCCGACT
>VXBT01002513.1:6975-17774 GCA_013400235.1 Oriolus oriolus | reverse complement strand
CTGAAGTGCTGCCTCTGTTTTTAGTCAGCCAAGACACTGCGTAGCTGTTACAAAAAGGTCTGGGCTTGTCACTTGGCCCTACCCCAAGATCATACTGTAGTTCAGTTTATTTACATTTATTCAGCAGTGCTTGAAGCAATTGCTTCCAGGTTAGTGGAGCACTCGCTTGGGTTCGTTTCTGTGACAGCTTCATTAGACTGCAGCTCATGATGAGCAGAAGAAAATTCAGTTCTGCGAGGCAACCTGAGACCACATGAACAGAAAAGCTGTGCAATGTTTGCCTAAAAACGAATAAATAGGTTTAATTCTTTTTCAGTGACGTATTAACATGTGAATCCAGGGAGAGATGCAGCTTTTGGTTACAGGAAAGGCAATACTGTACGTAGTCCTACAGCTCCTTTGCCTGCAGGATTTCTGCTGAAACTAATTCAGGTTCAGTGCTGTGAGGTGACTGTGGAGTTGGGTCCCCTGTGAGCCCAAAGCTCAGCCACTCTGTCGGGACTGGTCCATGCCTCCGGTCACCTCCGTGGTGGGAGAGGCTTCAGGAGGATGCAGCTCTTAGGGCTGGAGGACCACACTGAGATCCAGGCCTGTGATGGGATAGAAGAGGTTACCCCTGCATATTTGCTGAAAAACAGGGATAAAATAATTTGGCAATGACAACTGAATGGTGAGGCCTTGTTCAGGAATGACCAAAATCCGACTGTAATAGAGTGTATAATAGATACATAAAATGCATGTGGAATTTAATGCAGCGTAGTGAATGCATACCTGTATACGTATAATACGTGCAAGTGCAGTACTGACTTTTTGCTACTTCAGTGTGGTAAATCACAGTTGTGTTTTAGGAAATGGCATTTTTTTCAGTCCGCAGTCTAAAATTCCGGAGGTTTCATCGCAGGGAGGCATATGTCTCCCTCAGTCCTAAACCAGTGTGAGCTCAAAGGTAAAGTCTTCATTTTGTAGATTAAGGTTAATTTGAGGTGTCTTAAGATGATACGTGGTGGATATTTTCAGATGCTTATTTGCAGGTACTGTTCATTGTGAGTGATTTAGAAGGCTTTTTTTTCAATAATCAGATACTGTTCAGTATTTTATTTTACATGCACGTAGGTAAGTGTTGGCTGAGTAACAGCAAACAGAAATGGGGATTTTTGTGTGTGATTCAGTAGTGGCTATAATTTAAAAGATAGGTTTAATGTTTAAAATCTGATAATAGTTACTATGGGTAGAATGATAACACTTCTCTACTAACATTAGAGCAAGCAAAAGAATTGTATTTAACCCTGATTGTTTCTGTTCCTGAAAATACCTTTTTTTTTCCCTTGTGAAAGAACATCTTCACTGATGTTGGTATGATTACAGTAGCATTTCCTGACATCTCTCTTGGGGTGACATTTCCCTGAAAAAGCTCCAGGATTTATGTGGTATGGGTGTCTGTTTTATTACAGACAAGATGGATAGACCAAGCAGATGTAGTAAACTTTTGGTTACACACCTGGAAAAGTAAATGTTGTTTTTCTGAGAGCCTGGTCGCACTAAAATGACGGGGGGCGTTGCATTAGTTCATCAGTATTCATTAGGATCACAACCATTTTTGGCCTTGCTGTTTGCATATCAGTCCCCATGGTGATTCTTCACCCTGCTGGAGTGTTGGCCAAACTGTGGGAGAGCAGTGACTCCCCAGAGACTTGGCAGCTGCATCTTAGAAGACCAAATAAGCAAGATGAAATTATGCACTTCTTCACCAGGGAGCTGAAGGTGTTCCAGACAAGGCGAGTTTGCTCCTAGGTGGAGAAGATTATGTAGGGGGCTTTGGTGCATCCGGGCCTGGGGCAGCTGAAGGCACACATCATGGATATGAGAGCAGTGAGATGCTGCCATTGCATATTCTGCAGCCTTTTGTACCTAGATGCTCTTTACAGCTTCTGTAGGGACTGCATCTGTGTTGAAAACTCTTGAGATTAGGGAGGGAAAAACATTTGATCATTTTCTCGCTAAAAAAAAAAATAGTAGAAGGACAGATAAGTATTAAGAAACTGTTAAGTGATTTGTATTTCCTAATGACCCTCACTTAAAATTAACCCTGGTTAATGTTCTGCAGTGGTTCTTGTCAAATTCTGAAGGAAGTGTTCCCAGATGGGAATGTTTACCTGTTTCTATGTTTAGGTTATGTAAATGTACAAGTGAAAATATTGATGAAGAGTAGACTAGCTCATGAAAAAAATGGGGATCCCACTGTAGGTAGATTTTGTGTGTTAGTCTGATACACTTATTGTATGATACTGTATATTTACACTTTTATTTATATAAATAAAACTTCTTTTAATGAAAACTGTTTAATATGCCTTGTATATTATAAAAAAGTCAGTGCAATAACATGAAATAGATTGTACATTTTTTGATTTCTGTCTCTTCTATGTGAATCTGTATCGCCATAAACTGTTCTGCTTGGGTTTTTTAGTGATTTTGAAAATAAATGGTATCCTTAGTACTCCTCTAGATATTTAATTCTGTTATGCCAGAGTCTGTCTGGTCCACAGCTGGAACTGGCATCACAGGGACAAGGATGTCAGGGAGAGCAGTCGAAGACTTTGTGTAAATGCTGTCCAAGTGTGCTTCTAAGCTAGAACTAAAATAGTGGCCTCTTAAAAACTGCTGTTCAGTGTGAAGAGGACTAACGCATTTAAGAAGTGGTAAAAGGTAATTTGTAGAACCTGCTTTGGTATCTTGTTTTTTCCTGTCTCTGTTCTCGGAAAATGTGGAGTGTTCATCAAAGCAGCAGTCCCTGGACCATGCTGCTTATAAACTGCACCTCCTGCCCAGACTGTATAAGGGAATGGGTGGTGCGTGTAGAGAATGATTTTATAGATCTAGGCCTAACCTGCTATTTGTTCTACTTTCCCACCCACTCTGTGGATAAAATTCCCTTCAAAGCCGCAGTGAGCTGGCAGATCAGGCTGGGCTGAAGACTCCCTGTGGATGGAGTGGAGCTGAAGTGCAGCTCGCAGTGGGAGGTGGAGACCACAGCCTCCAAACTGGGGAGGTTTGCATCAAGGGGGCCACTCTTTTAGACACAAATGACTTCACAGTCACTGCACAGCGGGTCAAAGCGAGCCTTCCTCACGGGAAGATGAGCCAGCCGAGACAGCTCTCCTCTCAGCTGCTCTGATGTGGGGAGTGCCAGAGGTGCCCACAGTCGCACGGTGCCTGGCAGCACACAGACGCGTCAGCTGGTCACCGTGCGGGAGGCTGAGCTGGAGGAAGGGGCTGGCGAGTGTGAGTGTTTGTATCTGCACTGCAGGCTCACACGCATTGCTCTGTGTTTGCCTGCTGGGTTGGGCACTTGCAGCAGCACTCCCACAGGGCAGTCCTGACCTTTTCTTGGTGTACCCATGGCTCTCACCTGTGTCTTGTGCCAGGTCTGGCAAACCTCACTATTTCCTCCTGTGCACAGTGCTGCCTGAAAAGGCCAGGTGAGGTTTTATGGGAAGGGAAGGAAGGCTTTTGCTCTCCTGTGCCAGTGGTGCAGAGGGCATTTCCCTCATCCCCATGTTTGTGCCCCAGAAGCCACTGTGGTCGCTTTCAGTTTCCTTCTCTGGGTGCCGCGCTGCGAGGCTGCAAGCAAGTACCTCGTGAGGAGGGATGAGCCCACAGCTTCTGCTGACTCATCCTGTGGGAAAGGCCAGTGTGGCTGGCTCCCAGCCTGCCCTCTGGGCACATGGAGGCTTTCCTGGGCTGGAGGCAAAGAGGAGGGCTTTTGTGGTATCCCAGTCTTGCATCTGCCTTCGGACCCATTTTCTCCCACCCCTCTCCCTTGCACACAGCCGTGATGATGAGGAATGCTGCAGAGCCTATGCTGATGTGCAGTGAGACTGTGCAAGGCATAAAACCAGCAGAATGGGAAGGGGAAGGACAGGAAGGTGTGAGATGGTGTGTGCAGTCCCCTTGTGCTTGGTTCAGCACATCTGTCCCCAGCTGGAACCTGGCTTCTCCCCCATGGCTGCACAGGGAAAAGGAAGAAGATGTTTTCAGTCATTATTTCCTCTGCCTTTCTGCTCCCTGCTGCTGTCGCCAGTGCTGGGTCAGCCAAGCTTCTCTAGTCTCTTTCACTGACTCCCCTGTATCCATCTTCCTGTCTGTTGTTCTGATTTCTCCAACACATGGCCTGAGCTGGGGTCAGCAGGGCTCAAACCTTCGAGCAGCCTCCCTCTTGTTAGATTAGTCTTGAATATGTTTAATTGAAATCTTAATTGCTACAGTCAGTAGCTAAGTAAAGAGGAATACAAAAGCAAGAAGACACAATGAACTTAATCTGTAAGTGGATTCGTACATGTGACTTCATTTATCCACTAAGACATGTGAAGTGCTAGAAAATTTTTACTTCTCTCAGTTGTGAAAGCCTTAGGGCACGGGCAAATGAGGAACTTGAAACGTGATTCTACCTAAAAAGTTCCATTTCATTTCTCCTTTTTTTACAGCTTTGCTGCTCTCCTGTTCCCTGTTGGCATCACTGAATGGTATCTGAATAGAGTCTGGGATTCTGGTGTGTCTGTTCCTTCATCTGTATTTCCAGGAATGTATCAAAAATGCCACTTGACCACATTTGACCAGAGGCTAATGGTGACTGTCCCTACACAGGGATGCTATGAAGGAGAGCCCCTGGGGAGAGAGAAGGTTCCCACAGGCCACCCTGGAGTCAGTGGCTGGCCAGGAGCAGGGCAGGTGGTGGCTGGGTATGACGCCCATGAACGCAGGGAAGTGATGCCACAGGGCAGCACGTCACTGCAGTGACAAGAGGACGTAAAACCTTCCCAGACCACGGCCCTGGGCTGCACTTCCTGGTGCCCTTGGCCTCGCAGGGTCAGCCACAGGCTGGGAGATTTTTGGTCCAGCATTTGGGTGCTTGATTTTTTTCCTTCCTATGCAATACTGGATTGTGTAACTGCTTTTGCAGCACCTCCTTCCGGTGCCCAGCAGCCTCATAACAATAGATGCCTGGGGAGAGCAAGTGATTTGCATTATCTAGGATTGGGCCCCACCACTTCTGATAAATGAGGTGTTTCTTGTCAGGAGCAGGGCTGAGACCAGACTGTCTGAATCAGCCTTTAGTGAAAGCCTGTTTTGGACTCTGTTTATAGGGAAAGCCAGACATTACTTCCTCTTTCATGTAACTGTGTTTATTAAAGCACTTGACCCAGCTAAAAACTTCAGAAATTAATAATGGCGGCAATAATTAAGTTGTTTTCCTTTTTAAATAAACCCCTCACTTTTAATGATCATATGAAAGAACATTTGATGCAAATACACATTGTTCCCTAAAACAAGGAGTTGCCCTTCCATCCCATAGCGTGTAAAGCTGTGACCAGAAGAGTATTTTCTGTCAGTCAGGGTATTTTCTGAAGTTAGTCAATACTAAACCTAGAATTTCCTGCCTTTCCACTGATAGTTCCACATGTGCAGGCCTCGCCCCTCTGTGAGGCTGAATCAGTCTGATACCGTTGCACTGAGCAAACAAGTTACCTGGTGCTAAAATTCCTTGGATTTTTCCCTGCATACCAAAGCCATTTCCTTGATCTGCTATGGTGGTGCTGGGGAATGTCCAGTGTCCAGCTGCTCTTGTCAGAAATTGCCTCCCCAGTTCCTGACTGTGAGCAGGGCAGATATGACTGTGGCCTCCTGCCTTTGTTGCGGCTTTGTCACATCCCTGTCAGGAGCACGAAGGGGAAGGTGGAAGCAGAATGCTGCCCTTAATTTCTGCCATGCAGTAGGGGACTGTGATCCCAGCTAGACCCCAGGAGCTGAGGGAAGAAGTGCCAGCATCCTATTATTGGCCTTATTCGGTGCTGCTGAAAGTAACTGTTTTTTCTGAGATTTGCAAGCTGGCCTGTGCACTGCAAAAATGAGCCTTGCCCCTTCAAGTGATGACCATGGCATGGAGGAACTGAGCCTCTGAGCCTAGTGGTACTCCCACCATCCTTCCACAGGGAGGAGGGAATGACACCAAAGCCACCAAAGATGAAATGGCTGAAGATGAAATGGCTGAAATGGTTTTATTTCTGGTCACTGTCATTTCATGGGATATCTCCTGCTGCTAGAGGAGTGACACCAACCTCCAGGCTTTCAGAGGGCTGATGAGATTTGCATTGCAAAGAGCCCATGCGTGAGAAGGCAGGGCTGCCTTGGTGTGGCCCGTTTGTTATGCGGGCCAGACAATGTCCTGACGCACTTGGGTGAGGACCCTTGTTTACAGCTGTAACAGCTTTTGGGACTATTGCTCACTGACAGTCCCACCATCAGACAGTCACCTGCTGCAGGGGAAACCCTGCCAGACTGAAAGGCAACGCATCATGTCCCCAGCCCTTCCTGTCCGGCCTCCTTATGCCTCCATGGATGCACATCATGCCCTCACACCCTTCTGTGTTAACGGGAGGAAAGTGATAGAACATACTCCCATGCAGCAGCGTGTGCTAAAAATAATGAGCAGCATATGAGGTTGTTTTTCAGTTGATTTATAAAAACATCCCATGAGGGGAAGAGGGAGGAAGTATGTCCTTGTCTGACGCTTTGTTTGGGAAATACCACTTTTGCATCCAGTCTCAGGCGTGAAAGAATGAGCTGGCCAAGGGGGCCAGGCTGGTTTTCACCTAGGGAACCACAGTGCAAACATGGCCCAGGGCTGCACTTGTTGTCCAGACAGGTGCTGTGGTAAATGGAGAGTGTTCCAGGGTGGCAGCTCTGGCAGTTTGCTTCAACAGGTGGGTTTGTTTTGGGTTTTTGGTATCAGGTGCTTGTGGATGAGTCAAGTGCATTCAGATTGCAATGCCATGCCCCAGTGATAGGATTTTTTTTTCCCCTGCCATTTAGGGAGGAGCAGGTCACAAGCATCATGCTGTGTAGGTGACTGGACACCACTGTGGAGGGCTGGAGAGAGGCCATACTCCAGTGGGAAGCAGGTGAGAGTGTCTGGATATTTTCACAAGTCTGATGAGTCCCACCAGTATGATTTGCTGGTGAAGCTTTGCAAAACCAGATCTCTCTGCAGCACCTATGGTAGCACTTTTCACCAGGCTGATGGGCCTTCTCAGGACCACTTCACTGATTCCCTCTGAAGTAAACATCTTCCAGGCTTCTGCTGGTGACTAAGTGGGAAAAAACAGGGAGTTGCGTCTCTTTGCGTTTTTTTCTGGTTATTAGAAACAAGAGCCTTTGGCCCAGAAGATCTTAGTCTTCCTTGCACTGGGAATATGAGCCACAGATATGGTGTTCCCTGCCTGTGAAGCTGGGGAAAAGCAGCGCAGTGAGTCAGCAGGGAGCCTGCTGATGTGCTTGGCATGGCAGGTGAGGCCCTCAGGCTCTCCTCTGCACAGACACATCTTTGCTAAACCACCACAGACCCAAAGATGTGTCCCAGCTGTAGGAAAGAAGAATGTGCTCTGCACTATCCCTCTGCTATTCCCTTGTGATAAGCAGTGCCATTTCCCACTCTTCCAAAACTCCAGCTTCAAACTTTGGAAAAAGTAAAAATTTGCCTGACAAAACGCTGTATCCCTTTCTGCCTACATCTTAGACAAAGCCCTTGACTTGATGTCTTATCCTTTACTAGGGACACTCCTTTTCAAAGCTGCAGCTACTCTGGTAGAAGTGATGGGCCCCTGATACCACCCAAATACTCTGCAGCTAATAGTTAACAAAAACTAGAATAGGTGTCTCATTTTGAAGTTCAAGGTCATGGTTATGTCTTGTTCCTCTTAAAGGCAGAAGTCAAAGCTTAATCTCCCAAAGCAAACCTGCTGGCACTCTGCTCTTGCCCTGGTGCTTTTGCCCTGCTGACATGGAAGCATGGAAGGAATTTGCATCATATAATCATGCATTTACAATCCACAAAAGAAAACCCGGCTTACAGCAACCTTTGTGACTCAATTTTTTCGTAAACACTTTGTATTTATTATCTTAGCAAGAATTCAAGATGTACATGTGTGAGGCATACAGCAACACATCTGGCATGCATCCAGAACAGGCCTTAAAGGAAAACAAACTCACATTGATAAAGTCATAAAGCAGATCGTTTGCAGAAGTAACAAATCTAGCGTGGACATGAGCAAGTGCTTGGTCATATACTGGCACTGACCTCTTGCATCTATGCCTTTTTCCTGCATTCCTGTTGAACACTACCATTCTTAACAATGCACCAAAACACCTAAACCATTTTAAAAATAGCAAATAGTCTTTGCATACCTAGGCAGACAAATACTGTGCTAACACTGAACTTGGATATCCCCATGACAATGCATTTATGAGTATACCTTTTTTTTTTAATATTCATATGTGCTACAGCCTGAAGAACTGGGTGGGCTCTACAAATCCACACCTCATTTTCTGCTGAATTTCCAAGCACCATACATTGAACAGAACAGTTTCATTCACATACTTTTCAGCTCCTAATGTGAATGCTAATGCTGAATTTTCCTGAGAGTTCCAGACAGGCATGGTCATCATTCAGTGTCCTTGATGAAGATTCCAAGATGCCACCAAGTGCAGGACATCTTCTTATGAAGCTGGAGCTGCCTTTGGTGAAGTCTTGCCCAGCTGGATACAGTGCCAGCCTGGGAGATGGTGTTCTGCTGATCTTAAAATGTTTGCATTTAGTTTTTAGTACCTGAAAAACTGACCAGTGTACACATCAGCCAAACACGCTGCTCTGCAGTACTAAGATAAATAACAACTATTCTTGAAACATTATGTTCTTCCTGAAAAGGTACTAGCTAGCTTACAGGGGAAGGGAACCATGCATGTGGCTCAAGCCAACAGCAAAGGTCCCTGGGATGGATGGGGTTAAGTCCTCCATGTGGAAAGAAGGCAAAGTCAGTCAGCTTCTGCTCAGTGACAGAAGTCAGTGTCAATACGTAAATCCCCTACATGGTTGGTTGGGAGAGTGAACAGAGTTATGTAATGACAATTTTGCAAAGGCAAACTAAGAAGATAATAACAAAAAAATAAATTATAAATACAAAAAGAATTCACCACAAGACAGGAGAAGACATAATTTGAATGGACACAAGTAACAGAAAGTGTAACTATACAGACTTAGAGAATGCAAATGTACTTATATACGAGGTTAGTTAAGAGAAGGAACTCTGATCAGTGACCTTAGAGGTAGCTATGAAACAGGATCAGCTTCAGCAATTTTCTTGTTATCTTGGACCCATGAAAAATACTGTTTAGCATGGAGCCTGACATGAATTGACTAGCAGAGTTACTGTTTGCCTTGACAGCAAGCAGCATGTTTAATTCAGCTCCTCTGAAGCCAGCCAAGATAATATCCCCTCAGTGAGATGGGTTATTCCCATGTAACTCCTCAGTGGTGATGGCACATCACCATCCACTGGATGTGCTGCAGCAGCTTCACCAGTCTGGAACTGAAATGAGGAGGCTATGAAATGAAATGGAATTAAACTACCAGGGAAGAACCTTTGCCTGTAAGTATAATTAAACATTCAAAAAATCTAAGGCTACTTTCTTGTACCACTGTAACACTCACTTCTATTGATATTATTTCTTCAAAGAGAGGTAGTTGCTTTCTTTGAATAAATAACATTCTCAACAAAACTTGAGATTTGACTTTATGATCTACTTCTATTGAAGTTCTTTCATTACTTATAAAGACACAGCAGAATTGTACTGTTATCAAGAAATTCTTTGTAATATTGAAAGAATCCTTCCACCACAATTACCTCAATATCTGTGTTTGTGTAATATATATTCAGATATATATCTTATATAATGCTAAAGTATGCTTCCCTCTCTGAAGCATGATTTATTTCCTTTATCATCAGAAAATATTATGCTTTTTTTTTCATTTATATAATACCTTTTTATATTGAGTTTTGTCATGTTTTGAACATTTTTTCATACTGTGTTTTGAGACTAAACAAACAGCTTTCAATTAATAGTTCTGTTAAATACTCATACACTAGTGGTGCACACATTTATATTTTATGTATACATACTATATATATATAAACTTATACTATATATTTATAATATAGACTAGAACTATGCAACACTGTATTAATTCATAGAATTACAACTTTTAGTCTGCAAAGCAACATCCTGCAACAAAGAACCTTTAAACAAAGATAGTGGTTTTCTTCAACAGATTTTAATTCCCACCACCAGATCCCTGTCCAGCAGGATCCAGGCTTTAGAAAAGAGGAGCAGCCAAAAATCCAGCAACTGGCTTTTCCTGTGTGTTGTGTGATCCCAATTTCCAACACGCTGACACTTTCTTTGGCTTCATCCAGGAGGTGGCCCAAACTCCTCGGTGAAACATGGCTATGGGACATGAGGACCAGAGGGCGACTGGGGAAACCGGGTTCCTGAAAGTCTTCCCAGACCATGGTGAAGGGCAAGTTCAGTCTTGCCCCGAATCTCCCCGTGTCACCGGCTTGCCCCAAGTCACCACTGCACGGTTTAGAGGCTCTGCCCATCGTTATCTTTTTTCCCACTTGGCATTCATACGCCAATATTGCTGTGACATTCTTCAGAGAAATCATGTGATAGCCATCCTCCAGCGGCTACGGGCAGCTAAATACAACGCAGCGAGATTTGAGGTTTCTTCATCTCCCGCTGTCTGTGGAGCCTCTTCTTCCAAACCCACAAAGCGAAGATCCTCCTCCGTTCCGCTCGCCGTGTCCGCGGGCAGCCCGGGTTCCGGGGCAGAACAGCTCGGTGAGCAGGTTCAGGATCCGCTGCCGCAGGTCCCACCTGTCGCCGATGCGGGCCAGCTCCAGGGCGCA
>VXBT01002510.1:394700-429851 GCA_013400235.1 Oriolus oriolus | reverse complement strand
AAAAAATTGCTCATTAGTTAGATCTCCATGGAATATCAGAGACTTAGAACATCATTGACATTCTCTCTGTGAATATTCCCTCTCAGGCACCTCATATAAGAGAGAAGATGGAGAGGCATCCCTGTCCCCAGCAAGGAGACCTGCTGAAGGATACTGCTCTGCAGAACCCCACTCCACTGGGAGAACTGGCTCAGTGGGAGGCTTTGCATCAGGCACATCCCACACTGCCAGCTTGCTCTGTGACTGGCTCGCAGCCCTTGTTGCGTGGTGAGCCGCTCATTTCTGTCCTCACACTGCAAAGCTGCTCTCCCAGTACAGCAAAGGTGGAAGGGCTCTGAGGGCAAAGCACAGTGTATGCTGTGCAGGATACAAAAGAAGGAGAAATGCAGGGAAGATGAGGTGCTGGCAAACATCACACACACTGGATGGCCAGTGGGAGTTGCACAACACGTGTCCACAGAGGGCAGTCACTTTTTCTTAGATTTGCAGTCTAAGCATGGGGCTCTTCTTTCACCTCTAGTTTAGGCTTCTCACTACAACAGGGACATTGAGGTGGAGAAGCATGTCCAGCAGAAGACAATGATGCTGGAAAAGGGTCTGGAGCACAAGTGTGATGAGGAGGTGCTGATGGAGCTGAGGTTTTTTAGCCTGGAGAAAAAGAGGCTCAGGAGAGTCCTTATTGCTCTCTACAACTACCTGAAAGGAGGGTGTAGCCAGAGGGGTGCCACTCTCTGCCAAGTAACAAGAAATAGAACAAGAGGAAAGAGTATTAGGTTGCTCCAGGGGAGATTTTGATTGGGTATTAAGAAATATTTGTTCACTGAAAGTGTTATCCTTTTCTCTGGGAAAGGTATTTGGCAGCCCTCTATCTCTTACCTTTCTTTCCCAAAAGATATGTTCATGAGAGAAACTATACCTACAGATTCTAATTAACATGCATACATAAACACTAGCAGGACGTGAGCACAAACTCCACATTTCCTTTATGGAAAGTTTGGTAGGTCTCTTCTGTTCTTTTCTTGCATTCAGAGCCCTGCACATCCAACATGTCACACTGCCCTACACCAGCACACTGGGAAGTCTACTTTCAAGCATTCTTGCGAAATTAAAATGTTTACCATCTTCATTAACCTTCTTTCTCTCTCTCAGCCCAGGAAAACAGACTTAAATGTCTCTGTCCAATCTAAACTTCTTGAAGTGGAGAACCCTGGCACTCCAGGCATCATCTTGAGTCACCTTTATTCCTTTGTGAAACCAACAGCTCTGAGAGGAAAGAGAGTTCACTCAGTAGCAGGTCCACTGATACATAGTCTTTTAGTGGGCCTGGCATCTGAACCAAAAAAGAGTCCAATAGTTTGTTTTTCTCTCTCATGTCCAAAATGACACAAACAACAAATAGGTGTCTGGTATCTACAGATGATACGGATGTAATGGATGTTAAATCTCCAGAGCCAGCATGGCACTTCCTTGCCTCTGGGTAGTGTCTTCTTTGGTGGTCAGTGGATAGATGGCATGATCTGGATGGCACTAGAACCTCAGAGCTGAATCTGTGTCCAATGGAAATATTGTGTAAACACTCTCTTGAGTGAGGGCACTATACCCTGTAGCTCCATGCTGGAACCTAGGGAACAGAAGACTCCTCTGGAAAATGGGACAGACTATTGATTCGATCCTTATGCCTTTAGGCACATCAGGCACCGCAATGAGTAGAAAAAAATCTGTGCTTAATGTGTTCCAAACACATAAATGGGAATGATAGGATGCCATTTGGGACTGGCAGGTTACCTCTGTCCCTAAGAAACAGTGCCTGAGCATCAGGCAGGATAAGCTCAGCTGGGATGTGAAGGAATGGATAAACACCAGCTGGGGCCTGCTGTGCACAGCCGTGAACCTAGAGGTTAGAGCAAAACAGGCACAGGGCAGGTAAGTCTCCTGCCCAGGGCAGAGGAGCAAACACAGCTTCTGAACTCTCTCAGCTTCCATGTAATGGGCACCAAATCCTCGCCTTCACCTAAGGACGCCTCCCTCATTGTCCCAGGCAGGACAGTGGCAGGGAAGTCTTTATTTCTGAGACTCCTATCACCACCTTAGTGGATAAGATTACTGGGGTCATTGCTGCAGACCAACACAAAGGCCCTCAATCCAGTGCCACTGCTGTGTCAACGTCAAGAAAAACAAGACTACAATTAGAGCGGACAAGGACTCCAAGCCTGCAGGCTCATTAGGAACACTGTCACTAGCTCACACTAGAGCTATCTGCTGCTCTAAAAGTGCCTTCAGATTGGTCCTTCTGAGATGACTAACACATAAGTGCATCATGAATTTCATTAAAGTCAGCAAAACTCCTGAATAAAGGCTATTAACATGCACAAGAGTTTGCAAGGGTTGCTCCGTTTCATACTCTGATTCACCCTGCAGTTCACAGGCTACTCGTGCAAAACTGTCTTTTCAGTGTAAATATGTGCTTCATACTGGAGCTAGAAAGAATAATTGTTGTGGTATCTAGGATGAAGTATATCGATATAAAATTTTTGGAAGTGTTTCAATTTTCTGAATACACATTTAACAAAGGAATCAACAGTTAAGTTAATAATCCTGTAGTTAACATAGAAATTTCTAAATGGCAAATGCGTTGATACTCCAGATGCAATAATTTTTCCTATTTTCATATTTGAGACACAAATAGGACTGAAGTGATTTCTCAAGTTTGAGAACACCCCTGGTCCCAATAGTCAGTAATTTACTCTATTTATATAGAGAACAGGCAAGTAAGCCACAGTGCAATCCACTGCCATATTGCCTTTCTTATCCAGACGTGGAGGCCAGTAGACTGTGGCCTGCTTATATTTCTGACCTACAAATATGAATTTCCCATGTAGGTCTCAGAGACACAGAGAAATGCAATCCTTGTATGTCAGCATCCGGCTGGATCCTGAGGCTGGGACTGGATGCCACAATGCAGAAATGTGTTATGAAGACTTTTCACTAAAATATTCTTTTCCAGTACTTTCAAATTTAATTTCGGACAAGTCTGGAAAATCCATTAATCCTGATATACATGATTTACACATAGTTTATATTGTACTGATTAATATTAGGTCAAATATTTAAGTACTAATTTATACCAATTTCTTAAGCAGATGACACAATAATATATTATCATTGCAGATATTTCACTTAATGAGAATCATGTAGAGTCTTGCAGTTCCCAAATGAATCTCAGTGAACAGCATAATGACCTAACAGCTTTCCACTAATTCCTAAGTATGCATATTTATATATTTAGAAAGTCAAAATGCTAAATGCTTACTGATTGTAGATATATCCCACTACCATTGCGAGATAGCTTTACAATTGCATTATTAAATTCAGAAAAATAATGAAAGCAATGTCATGACTGATAGAAATTTTAAGTCAAAAGTTATCTCACTGTTAGGTAAAGATCACTGAAGTATATATATTTTTTTGTATAAGTCTTTTTACATGCATCACAGCACTTTATTTTAGGGCTCTGCAGTGGACTATTATCCATTTTAGTTGAATATTTAAAGTCAAGAGCTAAATAATTGATCGAAAAAGATGTTAATATAATCAAAAATTTGGTGGTATTAACAGTAAAAATGTGAAGGCTTATCGATCTCTAAGGAAACGTCATTTTTATATATAACCTGAAAATCTCTCATGTGTTTACATTAAGGAAAATATATTTAACTGTTAAAACAGTTAAAATATATTTAACTGTTAAAAATAGGAAAAATGTTAAACCGGAGTACTTTTATTAGATAGGCATTCTTTTAATAACAAAACAGCAAAATATCAGCGCTGATACCTGTCTTGGGAAAACTGAGTTCAACAGTTATTGCCTACAGATAATCCGTGTCAGCCAGGTCAAGACACTTTACTCTGCTTCCCAATTTCAGGGTAACCAAGGTTTTAAAGGAATCCTCTGGGTTGTTGACCTGACGCTTTACAACTATACAGCAGACATGACATCCCAAAGAATCCACAAACAGATTCACATTCTCTATGGGTCAGGAAGCACTTCCCCTATCTTAGAAAACTTAGATTTACAGGGCAGAAGTTCACAGAATGGGAATATAAACTTCCTTAAAAGGTAGTGGGGGAGATGAAAGGCACTGGTCAGCATACTACAACTCTGGATGGATTTATTAAGAGAAAATTCTCAGCTGCTACCAGCTGCAGCTCAAATTACAGATTAAAACAACACAAACAAATAAAGCTGCCAACAACTCTTACAGATATAACTGTAAGGAAAAAATCCTTCTTCACCTTCTCCACCTTCAAATCTTGAGAATTTTGTCTTTGTTAAATCCTTTTATTGGAAAGTTATGTTGATCAGCTCTAAACCAGGGGTCAGAGCTCGGCAAGCAATCAGAAGGTCTAAGCCTCACAGGAGAAGTATTTGTGGAATGTGATAGGTTGTGGCAGTCAGAGAGTATGCAGGCTCTTGTCGTAACCCTCAGGCCTTCGACACCATTTCTGAGCATAAGACAGCCCTAAAAAGTAGTTAGGTGGCAACATTTTGTGAAATGAAACCCTTAAGACCCCTTCCAAGCATATGAAGCAGCACAAAATATTGAATTTTCAAGTTTATGGAAACTTCTGTCGATGGAAAAAGAATCAATCACTATGCCTTAGAGCTGCAGGGGGAATTAATAGATCATGGTCAAGCTAACATACAATAGGATGACTAGGTGGGTTTTGTAAAAGCAAATCCAAGAGTTTTTCTTTCTTTTTTTAATTTTTACTTTGTTTAAAGATATTTTTAGTTTCTAGTTTATTTTTAAATTTAATTCTGGTGCAGTTAAATACGTACATTTGCATTAAATTATGCATATACTCATGCATCATATGGACATTATGTATATGCATATACATTTATGAAAAAATAGAAGACTGAGTGCAAGTTAAAAAGCCCTTGTTTTTCAGTGCTGTCAAAACTACCATATCAGAAGAATTGAGTAAATGATCCATAATTCAAAGCCACAGTACTTAATTGTCCAAATTTCTTACAAAGAATGCTGAAATGGACTGTGATCTTTTGAGTCATTTTAGAGGCTAGCCTTATGATCAGACTCCTCTGTACTCTTTATCTTTCTTATGAAATACTAATGTGATTCAAAGAAAAGCATCCAAATAAAGAGTTTTGTAAAATCGTAGTGAGAACTTACCAATACAGCAGAAGAATCTTACATAATTCAACTGCCACCATCTGTAATTAAGATACTGGGGCATAGCCCTTAATAATCTAGTTTGTAAAAAATATCAGTATGGCTCACAGAAACATTTACTGTATTTTACGACAGGAGAATACAAAACTGAATTCTGCTAAGATGTATACAGGGACTGTGTTGTAATCTGTTTGTGCTGGTATTGTTTCCCTGGGATATTCTAGCTAGCCTACTGAATCAAGGCATGGAATTGCAAACAGAGTTTTCTAATTGTGAAAGATTTTTCTTTTTCTCCTCTAGGTAATGCTTTTGTTGTGTTTGCCCTACACATAAGCTGTGTTGTCTATCTAATTTCTTCATGACAAGCAGTTTTGGAGTCACGTATTGATCTACTCTTTCCTCATGAAGCTATCCATTTCCTCTTAATTCCCATCACTAAAGTCTGATAGCCTCTTGCCTGCATGAAAGTTGTTTTGAAAGAAAGAAATCAAAAATGCCTCTCTCTGTCAGCATCTTATGGGCTGGGAGGAATTCAGCTCCACAGAGCTCTCTTGGGGAAGAAGGGTTTGTTTCTACCTCTTCACACAAAGGCCTTGTGACAACAAACATTTCTCCTCAGTGAACCTGCACTAGGTCTCCAGTGTATGACAAGACTCTAGCTCCACATGGGAACTATTCAGTGATTTCAATAGGAAGTCTTGAAGAAATACAGGTGAGAAAGGGGAAAAAATATTTTTAATATTATATGAATTTCACTAAATCTGAGCAGACTCTCAGAAGAGACAATGAAATCACTGCTTCCAGAGAGAAAGTCACTCATCAAATAATATTTTTCCAATTGTACAAAGAAAAGTTTGTGATAATAATCTGTAACAGAAAACATTAGACACGATAAATATTGGTGTGGGTTTTTTTAAATATGATACCATACAGTTATGAAAACAAGCTTTAGCTAACTTTGAATCACAAGATTAATATATTCAGTTTAGCAGTGGGTCATAAATGTATATGTATGTATGTGTTATAGCAGTTCACTTTTTGAAGCATATGATACTTTCTATCACATAAACCTATGTTAAATTTATATGTTGTAGCATTTTCTTCCATCTTTTTTAGTATTACCCATTGTATCTAGAAATAGCTGTAAAAGAATTAGAGAAATTTAATCCTAGAAAACTAAAAAAGTGACACAAACACATTTCACTAAACCATTTGCTGTAAATGAAAAGAATACTTGAAATTAGAATTGGAATGCAACCTTGATACATGCAACAGTTCTGGTATGATCAACTCATACTGAGCACTCAACACCCGCTACTGTGGGAAACAAATGAAAGATGACATACAATGTAATAATTACCTATACTTGAAGCTAAGAAGTACTGGACAAATGGTGATAAGAAAAAAGGCTCTTAAATTTTAAGCCATCAGAATTCAGATGCCAGAAGCAAGTTAAAGAACACTGAAGGGAATAGTTGACATATAAAAGAAACAGGAATGCTACAGCACTCTAGAGAGAAAAGAGGAAAAACATATAAAAGGAGCTCAGTTTTGATTTGATTCTCAGCTTCTAAAAGACAGCTAATGGACACATAGGCAAGTTAAATGGTCCAGTTTCTTAATATTATAAACAAAATTGGATTAAAAAGTCAGTGCTGGTACCGAAAGCCAAGCAGTAAAAAATTAGGAAATACCTCAACTGTCTCTTCACTCTGTTCACAACTGTGTGTTCACTCTCACCTTGGCCCCTGGGATATAACTTGTATAATAGCAATAAAGGCACAAGTTATTTTGTTTCCATTTATCCTGAGGAAACAGTGAGTTGCTCTTTAATTCTATAATTGCTGAACAAGATGCCAGCATGTTCTGCTGCAGATAGAAAGGCTAAGTATTTCCCATGAGGAAAAATGAACAGGTTCTTCTCAAGTATATTGAACATTAGTTTCCGTCATGAAACAGGAGCAAAGTATAGGACTAGTGAAGTGCTATGGTTGCTCCATCTGTTCAGTCCTTGCTTCTGTTTTGATTGTGCCCCATTTGAGTATGTCTTACCAAAAGTTAGGGTAGGACCAGCATTTTATTTAATTTAGTAAAATCGTTTAGTAGCTAGCAATGCTGTTTAGCCACGTAACTTGAAGTAGAGCTAGCAACAAAAAACCTCAAAAGTGTCTCTAGGACTTTAGCCTAGACGGCTCACTTCCTATAATGTTAAACATTGTATGATTTAGTTTTAACTCTACACTTATTAAAAACAAACTACATTAAGACAATCAACAGCCTTCATTTAATTCTTGATGCTGAGCACATACAATTGCTGATAATGGATGCAAATGATTGGGTCCTCTTCACATTTTTTCTTAGCTTTCATACATCTTAACATTAGATGAACACTGAAATGAAAAAAAATATTAGGCATTTTTTCAAGTGATGTAGCAAGTGGTTCAGAGATATCTCAGTCTTGAAAATTGCATTCAACTTATTTTTATCATTCCAAAGGTACTTGGACCATGTCATAAATTTAACTGAAATAATAACCACATTTTTCATCTGTATAGGCCCATGTAATGGACAACTAAAATCCCATCACATCTGAAGAGACATGGAGATGGATGTTTCAATACTGAGTATCCAGAGTGAGGAAAGAAAAATATTTGGTTTTACATCTGTGATCACATCTCAGCATCTATGAACCTACCAGTGCTAGCATTACTATCACTAGCTGGTATTAATGCCATGTTAGAGCTAATGAACAGCACCATAGCTACTCATGGAAGCGGGACAGAAAAAGCATTCATCACCACTGTGTGGCTTAGTATGAAACTTTGTGCTGTCCTTTCCCCAAATGCTACATTAAACTGCAATTCTTCTAAAAGTTGTACTATCATTTTCTCTTTGATAGGCATTCAGGAAAACAAGCACCAGTGATTATTAGCATGACTGCTAATCAGTGGTTGATAATAGTTGTCTCTGATTACTTGTGTGGCACAACTTTAGAACTCTAAACTTCCAACTACACTGCCAGAGGACAATATAGCCAGGCTCAAGCATGCCAAGTCCCATGGCCATACTTTTTTTCTATTTGCCTTTTTGATTTGGCTGAAACGTAGTGTGAACTCACAGTTTTGTTGATGGTAAGAAAGGTCTTCATTTGGGAAATTTTACTTAATTTAATTTGTAACCAATTAACATTAGTTTTAATTACTGACTCATGTATTGAGAAACAAAGACATGAACTGTCTGAAGTCCCCTTGTTCTTGCCACATTTTGTGCTCAATCCCTTCAACCTCCACTGACTCTGACACTTGTGCTAAGTACAAGACTTCAAAACTAAAAATCTCTGCTATATATTGGGCTGGACATCTGGCTTTGTTTAGGCCTGTTCCAGGCAGTGCACCTGAAAGAAGACTGGAGAAGATGATTCCTCACTCTGAAGTGGTCTGGAGCTCAGAATATGAGGTACTGTCAACCAACACTCAACCGATAAAGAGAAAGTATCCTTGTGTAGTCATTTTGTCTCAACTAGGAAAGTTGAAGTCACATGGGCTGAATAAAACAGCCTAAATTTTCTTCACTATTTTTTCACTGGATTTCCCAGAAACACTATCTTGTGAGCAAACCATATACATTTTAGACAACCCACCATTTTCTAGAAAACACTCAGGAAAAAACAGTAATTATAAACCATTATTAGAAGTGCAAGTTTTGTCTGGAAAATACTTTATGTTTGATTCTGACTCCACTAATGATCGTTTTCTAAAATGCAGAATATTAAATGCAAAGTTCAAAACCGAGGATGCATGTTAAGTGCTTATGCTTGAGCAGTGTAGGGCCATTTTCAGATTGTAGGAGATAAAATAACGGCATATTGTCCAATATTTATGTATTAGTTTGTTTTTTGCTGGGCTGCTTGATGGAAAAATAACTTGATTGTGGATTTTTTTTTTCAGCTGGTGTGAAACAGAGGCTAATGAAATCTTCCCACAGGTTCAACTTTAGTGCAAACTAAGACAGTTGAACTAAAATGTAAGTAAAACATTGCTATTTGTATTTTTAAATTTAATGCTAAATACTTGTTTCCTCTGTTTTATTTAGTAATTAATGTTACACAGGGATTTTTATCCCTTTAGTGAGTGCAGTTATGTAAACTAATGAGTTAATTTTATTCTGTATTCATCCCGGTCATATTTATTAAACACTATAGAAATTAATGTAGTAACATTTTCCATCATGATTGTTGGAGAATATGAAAATCTTTATCTGAAATGACCCTAAAAGCCTCTCCACTTGTTAGCAGATGAATTCTATGAGACATTTGATTACAACAACACCGATGCAAATCTGGAACAAATGCGAGTGGATTAATGGCTTTAATGACAAGAAGATGACCTCGACTGTAGCAAAAGATTCAAGTACTACCAAACCCCAGATCTTAAACTTCCTTAATAATGAGAATGTAACTTCAGACTTGAATCCAATCTTCTTGTTGATTCAACTCTACTTCTAGAGATACAGTATGATATGATATAAATCTTCAAAGTCTAGCTGGAACTGATAGTTAAATGTTCTTTTTGAAAAATGCAATAGAATAAACAGCTCAGTATATCCTTAAAATGTGTTGATGATAATGTTTTAAGGGAATAAGGAGGCAGCATGAAGGACAAAAATAAATAGAATGAAGAATGAAACTGGCACAAAAATTTAATGCACACAATAAGCACAGTTGTGTTGTAAATTACATGAAATTAAGGTTTATAATATCTTTCTCATACGAAGCTGTTTAAGATTGAGACGGACCAGTTTAGGTCAGCAGTTTTAAGGTTTGTCAAGTGCAATATGCTGTATTTACTAACATGAGAAATTCTTTGTTCTTTAACAGTTCAGCTCAGTGAGTGAAGGCAATTATAAAGAGATAATATCAGCTAAATTGATTTTTTTCCTGATTTAAAAATGGAGGAACATAAGAACCTGAAGAGTGAAAGTAATTTTTATGAAAGTACTTAGTAAGAAAAAGTGTTGAAAAGGAAAATAATACACTTTGAAAAGCTGACCTCAATAAGTCAAATATTTAATTTCTCTTAGGAAAAATTATGCAGCAAAAACGGAATACAGTAAGCTGACTCTCACTAAAAAGTTTTATGAATACAAAAGCTAATGAATTCAGCCCATACACAAGAGTAAACCATAAGAAGAGGTATATTTGACTGCTTCAGTAGTAATTTGATGACCCTGAAATCAAAAAGGTCATTCGCAAAGAAGAAGCAATCATATATTACTAAAGATTAGTGTGAAGACATAGGGCAAGTAGTCATGTAAGGATAAAGTCAGAAAGGTTAGGGAGAGAAAAGAGTTACAGTTCTCTGAGAACATTAAAATCATAGAGGTTAGAGATGATAATAGAGTACATGCTAAGAAGAAGAGAAAAAGAAAGTCTACTTCTGTTACCAATCAGGGAGGGAGAGCATTCAAGCAGACTACTCCGAAAAGCGAAAAAATTACAGGAACATTTTCCTTTTGTTTTCAACAGAAAATATTATGACCAGATACTCAACACACACGAATGAATTAAAAAAAAAAAAAAAAGAAAAAAAAGAGTATAATTGGAAGGATAAATACCAAAAGAAAGATAGAACAGATTATACCCAGTTCTAATCAATTATTTAAAGATAAGGATCTGATTTTACCCATAAATTCTGGTGAAAAAAAAAGACTCGAACTATCTTTGAATTTTTATTCTAAGATTTTATGGAGATTAGAAAGATTAATGAAAGAAAGAAAACACTGAGATAAGGTAAAGACATAGTATCTCTCATTAATAAAGGGAGGAAAGGCAGTACCTGTTGAATCATAGCTAAATCAGTCTAGTTCTAACGTTTGAGAATATATTAGGAAAAGTATTTAGACATTATTTATATATTTATTATAGGATAATAAACCACTAAATATAATATACAATATGTATTTCTTTATAAATGCAGATATTGGAACAATCTAACTCCCAGCTTTGTGGTGATAGTTATCTTCATAGATAGAAAAGGAACAACAGGTGTGCCAATCCATTGACTTTACAGAGTCCCATAATATTGTCTTTAAAAGATTTTTATGAGCAAACAGTGGAGAAATAATGGCTTGATAATAATCCTCTTAAAAGAGATCCTTTTTAAAAAAATATTTTCTTGAAGAGCGAGCACCTGTCAATGTTTCTAACTTAATCATAAATATGGCATCACAGGAGTCTTGTCTGGCTACCTGGATTCCCTGGCAGTAGTTTTTTGTGCGCTTTAGTTTCCTATAATTGAGGAAATGTGACATCTAGTAGACTATTTGTGGCATCAAGTTTAGCACATATTCTATTTGAAAAATAAATACTTTTTTCCCATTTGAAAAAATATATCTCTTAATTTTTCCTATGATTTTTAGACAAAAAAAGGAGCAGTAATATTGTTGCATAACAAAAAAAAATGACACTTCTAGTATTATATTATGTAGGACTCAAAATCCACTTCATTTGAAGATCAAATAATCCCTTGGTCTTCGTTAGTTCTTACTCCTGACATTCAGAAATATTTGTATTCTTATTCATATAATTTCTAATTGTTCTAGAATGATAATTTCTTTAGAATGGTTGTGGGAATTAAGTTGATAAATGTACTACTACTGCATCTAAAGAGACCAGAGTTTTTGTCTTTTCTTATTGCTCAGTCTTCAGCCTCTTCAGATTTGCCAGTAAAATTGCCAGTTTTGGTCTGTATATCTGTGCATGAGGGAGGCAACTGTGAATGACAAGGAATTGAACATTGGACTGCATGGGACTATCTGTAAACTGATGATTCTCTAGCACTCCTGAACTTTGATGGGCAGCCCTGGTCAAATGACATCAGACATAATTGCCATAGTCCTGAGCAATACAATGCTATTATTATCAAGTATTCCATACTTGATAATCAACTGATTCCACAAAGTTGCATGTGCTACAATATTAAATAATGTTTTCTATAAAACTAAAGGCAAATGCATCCTGAATACTGGCATATCTAATACTGGTTTTGTGTGCTATGATTTAATATCATAAGAAATCAAAGGTTGTGTTATGTAACAAAACACAGTCACTATGGAGTGACTTCCTGCTACCCCAGAAAATTATGTGAGGTGTTATGGAATAACCGCCAGGTCCTAGCCATGCCCCCTCCTGGCTACCAAAAAAATTAATGAAAAATTCTGGCCAGAACCAGGACACACAGTAATAGAAATGAGGCAATAAAATCACTTCAGAAGGAATCTGCATCCAAACACTTGAATCCTTTTTCACAGCTGACATTCCTAACTGTGTGTCCAGAGATGAGGTTCTTTGCTATTTGCTAGATTTTAGTGGTTTGTTTGTTTGTTCGTTTCCTTTGCTCTTTTATTTATTATTTCTTCTAGCCTATATATGTTGCATTGTCTATTACACAGCTTTCCAGATTGAGTAGAAAAATTCAAAAATTATTCTATACAGTTTAAAATATAATCTGACAATATAAAATTCCAGAGAGTTTTGAAGGACAAAAGTATTACTTGATGCAGTTCTGTTACATTTCTTTTTTGTCAATATGCTCTAGAAAATTCTAAGTTCTCCAAAAGAAATATCTCTATTCTGTCAAGTTTTTTGGATCTCCCATACTGCTGACTAGTTTAGTTTCCAGCATGCTTGGATTTGGTTTGCTCCAGACCTACATGCAGATGGAATTGCACTTCTATGGAGCCTGTAGGTCAAATCAGGGACACCCTGTGGGTTTAGACACTTACATGGCAGGTCTTCAATAAACTAAAAGAGATCAGTGCTTTGTATTTAGGCAACTGTTATCTGCCTGCATTCTGTTTTAGCAGTATAAATCCTTTCCTCGGTTTTGAATATTAATCCTTATCTGTACAATCCTTATCTGTCTAACTGGGTTATTTTGCTCTGAATTAATGGAAAAACTAAATTGCTGCGCTGAAAATGTACCCTGTTGGATATTGTGAGACCACTGGGAGGTTTTTTTTAATCTTTTGTTATAGAAGAATTATCACAGAAAATTCGGAATTATTCTATGCATAGGAAAAAATCTTGTGAGTTCATCTAATTAACTGTAACATGCTTAAGAAGATGAGAATGTGTTGCAGAAAGCTTAAATGTTTTCAACCTCTCTTTTGAAAGATTAGCAATCACATCTCAATGTGAGAAAAACAATTCAGGGGGAGACAAACCCTGAAGAGCTCTTGAATACCTAAAAAGACAGGAAATCAATAAGGCCCGTAATTATCAGCACATAGATTTAATGAAGTGTAAAACTTTGGTGTTACAACAAATTAAAACTCCATTAATGTCCATGGATAATGAAGAACAGAAAATTATTAAGAAAAAAATACAATCTCTTCTCATACACTTAATTCAGATTTATTTTAATGTAAGAAATAGCTGAAGGAGACTTAAAACAGCAATTTAATGTGAATTTAGGACTTATTATGAAGCAAACCTAAGCACTTTTTAGTACTTCCCAAATGAATACAGAATTTTAAACTAGCAACAGGCTTCACTGAAAAATCTTGCAATTTAATATGAAATGTATTACAGGCAGGTTAATTGGGTTCATTTCATGAAAGCGTATTCTAAATTAGGTAAACATATCCTTTTTCTTTTTTTTCTTGATAGAATAAAAGGTCTGAAACTACTGCCATTGAGCTTGATTCTGAGATGTAGAAGAATGTGACTGATAGCAATGGGAAGTGGGAAGATGGTAGTTTACATTATGATCGCAGGGAATCCTCAAAAGCATTTGTTGTCCATGGAGAATGAATCAGACAGCTTTGACAAATATTTGCAGTAGAATGAATGTCCCTCTTGTCTTACTCTATGATTACTGCTGGATAAGCCTTCCATTTATTAAAGCTCTTTCTTGTTTTCACATAAACCCAGCTTCTGACAGAGATAATATTTCCTGTGACACTGTTACACATATATTTCCCTTGTATTCCACTAAAATTTTAGTAATTAATTTAGTTTGATGGATGTTAACACATTGTAGAATGAAAGCTATGAATTTTGAATAGAATATTAGTCACAACTTATTATATCCGTGCATCTTCTCTATACATACAATCAGTCTACATGCACAATGATACCTATATATTGTAAAATTTAATTAGATAAAGCACACCTGGTACATCAAAGTAGTTATAGACCTTAGATTATCTAAATACAATCTAAGAAACCGAATGGCACAATTAAAAGACATACACATTTAGCTATCAATTTAAGTAAATTTCTATAGTACAGAAACATTAAAATTCGTGTCCAGGTAGAAAATATAAGCTCTTAGAATAAAGTATGCAAAACACGCCAGTATTTAAGTAATAGCCTATAGAGGGTCTGCATAATCTTCACATAGGAATCTCACCTCTAAATAGTTAATCTATGTCCTCAGTTTTGATTCAAGACACTTTGGTCTATTATTATTCTCCCACGAAGGCTGAGAAATGCCCTCCTGGTGATGGCTGCTGGCCATGTTTTTCTCAGTAACTGCTTGCTAACCCCTTGGCAGAACCCTATTTGCCCATTGGCAGCTTGATTTTCTGCCAGGCTTTAAAACAAAGCAAAAGAAAGCAACACTTGGGCAGCTATTTCCCCTTATGAATGGCAAAGAGGCAGAGAGAGAGGTAAAAATGATGATGAGATTAATTTGACCTAAAGCCAGGCTGGAACATGTGTTCTATGGTCTTCCAAGCATATTGAGAAGATGAAAACTAAATACTGTAATTATAAAGATCAATATTCTTAGAATATCTTGTTAGTTTTATGCTATATTTTTTTACATTTTAAATACCTAAAATAAGTTAAGTGCAAAACCAGAAATCAAAACAAACAATAAAATATTTGAGGATATATAGAGAGAAACCATTCTGCTCGCACCACCTCTTAATCAATATCCGCTGTGGGGTTTGAAACTACTTGATTCTGACAGAACCTGAGGGACATTAGAGATGGGAGAGAAGCCATGCCTCAAAAATGAATCTCTGCTGATCACAACAAAAATCTATTCCTGTGGGAAACCTACCTTTTTCTTCCAAAATACAGGCTTTATGGGTGGAAATTGCCTAACCAAAGGCACATAAACCCCAAAGTTACATTGTGTGATTCCTATCAAGTCAGATTTACAAAAAGAATAGAGTAGTTTTCTGAGCTTGTTTAGGTGGAAAATTCACATTAAACATCAGTCTGCTACTTTCCTGAAGCTTTTCCTCCAGAGCCAGCACTGGATGTCTCTATATATCTAATCCTATGGTAGACCTTTTTACTTTGCTTTGAATTCATAGTATAGAAATAGCAAAAGAAAATTTTGGTTGTTGTTGTTATATTTCATCATTCCTAATATACACTCTATGGCAAATCACAGCTCAAGCAAAATGTTAAATCTGAAATGGCAGATTCAGACATGGACAGTAATTACCTATTATCTAGAAACAATAAAATAGAATAGACTTCATATTTAGCTATTTGGAAAACTTATTAAATGAAAAAATTTATTCCCAAAATTTTTCTGGAGACGGGGGATACTTGCCTTATGTTAGATAATCTGTCTTTATGTATTTAATTCAGAAAATACAGATATTTCTATGGAATGTAATTTGATAAAAAAATTAAGGATTCAGAACAATCAATAATACTGATATTTAGATAGACATATAAAATTAGAATAGGGCTGTGTGTGATTAAAAACAAAGGGATTGGATGAATCTAAACAAATTATCTGGCCTAAAACATAAGAAGGTAGTTGTCACAAGGTGTCTTACGATGGACACAACCTGACCACTCTTTGCTCTCTGACAGTTGCCGACAGAGAAAGTTCTGACATAAAGGGTTGTTTTCTGCAGGAAAGATAAAAAAAATTGCAAGTCTTAGCTTGTTTTTGCACATATCATATTATTTATCCTAATACTCCTGGCTTTAATTTTTTTTTCTCAGTAAGCATGAAAATTAAATATTCCTATTAGTTTTTAAAAAGAAAGGAGTGCTTTCTATTTCTCTCATCCTCACAGATATTATAATTAGAAAGTATCCCAGGGAATATGTCCTATTTATTTATCTGCCACTAATAAAATACAATTCTGTTAAAGAACACAGAAGTATAGAGCAAGTCAGTGTGGGAACCAAGAGAGTTTTGGAAAAACAAAAAAAAAGTGTATAGATCTTCTTGGTCAGAAGTTTTGTATGTTTTCTTTCTCCTTTATTTTGTCTTCATTTCGTTTGAGACCTTTGCTTCCATCTGGGCTCATGAAGAAACACATTCATTTTGTAGCACACACAGATGTATTTTAATTGATTTAAAAACAGCCACCAGCACTTATTAGCCTTCAATTACTTTGGTTGCCTCTTATGTAAACCTTTTATTGCTATTTTCGTTTTTTATACACTAATCATAAAAAGAGGACTTGTTTTTTGTTCCAGGAGGACTTGTTGTTAAGAGGACTTAAAAGGACTTGGTTTTTGTTCCAAATCTGCCTGTAAGCTTCATCACTACCTCTTTCTCAGTCCCATCATTTCTATAGCTGGTCAACTTTTACTCCATTGTAACAACTCCATTGTTGTCCTGGGTGCAGGTACCCTGGCAGCAGAAGCTATGGGGACCTCTGTGAGGAGGTGGCTCCTCAGAGAAATGTATTTAAGATGAGGGAAAACACCAGTGAGAACAGTGAAGAAAAACCCCTGGGAAACAGGAAAGGAAACAAGAGGAAACTTGTTCTTTGGTCAGAGGAGGAGATACTCTGGGTGTTGGAGCACAGGAAAATTGTGACCAGTAAGGAACAGCAGAGGGGGTCTGTTAAGGACTGACCACAACCTCCACTCCACTGCAACTCTTGGGGTAGGATGCGCTGGAGTTGGAAATGAAGGACTGGAATTCAAAACTGAGCCTACAAAAGGGAGAAAAGTGACATTTTGAAGGTTTTGTTCTTGTTTCTCACTACCCTAATTTTTTTTTTAATCCACCTTAAATTAAATTAATTTTCCCCAAATTGAGTCAATTGTCATGAAGGCACTTGATAAGATGTCTTCCTGTCTTTATCTGGATCCATCAACTTTCTCATGGCATTTTGTCCCCATGTGCCACAGGAAAAGAGCATGTGAGTGGCTGGATGGGCATTTGGCTGTTAGCCAGGGTTAACCCACCACACACATTTACCTCTTTCCTAAAATTCTTCTCATGCTCTCCCTTGTCTATCCTTCTCAGTCTGTTTCCAAGGTTTATTCTACTTTGGATCTTGAGTTTATTTATGCAGATAATATCTGGATATTTTTGGTTTGTTTTCAGCTTTACAGGAATCTATTGCTGCACTTTTTGCTTGAACTAATAAAAATTATTGTTTTGAGATCCTTCCTTATGGGTGTCAATCATCTTGTGATTGATCTAATCCAAATCCAGAAGTAAATGAACAGAAAGAGGTTCATATAAAAAAGGTGGTAGCAGAACCATACTTGCATAGTAACCATGTCCAAAAGCAGTCTGACTGAAATACATGGAATTACTAAGGAAATTATTCTGTTAAATTGAAATGAACTCTCAACTTTAGACTCTGATGAAATGAAGATTTTCATTGCATCAGATTTCTGTACACAGAAGTTGCTATATCCCCTGGACTAACTTTGTGATCTACAGGAAGTCTATTTCAGTCTCAAACCCTGAATTGTCTGATCTGCATTTTTCACAGTACCTTGTCTGGGAAACTTCTTGTAGACTTTTATTTATCAGAGCAAAAGCAAGATACCTGGATAACATCGACTCAGATAACAGACCATAAAGCTGCCCTACAGTACTCAAACATTTTAATGTTGTTCCAATATAAGCAATTTCATTAAGTCTCCATTGAGATTCGAGAGCACGTTTAAGAAACGTGACAACCGATTTTATGTAGAAATAACAGTAAACCATTGTAGGGTCTATTTGGAACCAGCCTCTAAATATATAGTTATTTTCACATAGACATTCACAAGTCCATAAGTATAAGTAATAATTTCCTATTGCCTGTTTTGCAACAAGTCTTCGCTAATGTCTTTGAACCAAATTGTTCTGTGATCCTAACTGGGAGAAAGATGTAAAGCCCAGTTCAATTGCATGCTTTGCTAGCATACAGCAACATAAATAGGTCAGACAGTGGAAATTTTAATTTAATATATTCCCAGACGCTGAGGTCAAGAGAAGTTTTATCTGAAAAAGGCAAATGGGATTATGTTCTTAAAATAATTTTTTATACAGGTTTTCAAATGATGAAGCTTAATAGGTGATCCATAATAAATTTTCATTGTAAAGCATACAATTCTAAATAGGATTTTCTTTTCTTTCAGAGTTTAGTCTGTGGTTTACTACCTGTCAAATTTTGACTGCTTCTGAAATGCCATGCTGTTAACTTCCCTTTCCCCAGATAGACAATATGCTAATCTTGACCTATTCCTAGTTAGCTTTAATAGTTTCTTCCTATTACTGAGCTTTAACTTTTCTTCATAATTCCTGTACAATTGCACATTACCCTACAGCTACATTAAAAATGAAGTATATAAGAAAATACAGTTCCACATCTGCATTAAAAAAAAAATTGTTTCCTTTTCTTGATGATTACATATCCTTCTCTTCCTTTTTCTTTCTTCACATAAGAATGAAATCAGAGAAACAAAAGGGGACCTGTCACATTACCATTACCATCAATGACATAACTGGAAGTTCGTTACACAACCAGTGGCAACATTTCATGACATTCCTGGAAGTGGATTACAGCTGCCTCTCCACAGTCTTTTGGATACAACTCATGATCAACCACACTTCCCTTATTTTTTATTAGGAAACTCCCAGGGCACAGACAGAAACATAAAAAAAAAGTAATCTGCATCCTTTCAGATATCAAGAAAAGAAATAAACTAAATCAATGTGCTCATTGACACACTTTTAATTAATATTATTACCCTAAGATTATACAAATTAATTTGTAACAGGGTTCTTTCTGCCATTGCAAATATTATACTTCAGTAAGCGTTACCTTTATTTTCACTACTACCTTAAAACAGTTGAACAGAAAATTGCAACAGTTACAGAAGAATCTGATTGATACTTATTTTGAAACACACCAGTAAGGCACATCCTTTCTTTTATAACATTGCCTAGATTGTTAATGCTGTAATACTACCAACCAGAAAAACAATCTCTCCTCTGAGACAAACAGGCAGAATTGTAGCAGGTTATGACCCTTCATGCTTTTTAACCATTTCATTGTGTAGCAGATCCAGGGTGACTTTAGGAACAAAAAGGCATATTTATTCCTGCACATACAGACTTAATATCAAGAAAGCCCAGATGGGACTAAAAACCAAATCAAGCATATAAATTGAAGTCAGAGATTTGACTCATTGCAATTGAACTGGAAACCATAAGCAAGTTAGTAAAGGTAGTGGTTTTCATTTAATGCAAATTTTCACATGAAAGCAGACCATATTGCTTTTAATCGAACCATTTGATAACATTGAAAAATTTTAGCTATAAATGTGAATAAAATAGGATATAGAGAATATTTTCAAATGAAAAACTTCAAAACAGCAAAAATGAAAACATGACATTATTTATATTGTTTCAAAGCAGTATTTTACCAAAGAATACAAAAGTGTATTTCAGACAATGGACAAACTTGGCCTGAGAGTGGAAAAAGGGCCCTCCCATTCAATAACTTCGAATCCTCTCCTCTCAATTTTAACACTCTCACAACATTCAGTAAAACATTTATTCAATTTTACTTGCAATATAGTCTCATATATATATAAATTTCATAAATGATTTCTCAATACCTGATTTTTTATAATCAGAGTAGTATATAACTGTATAATTCTTTTACAGGACTCAAAGTAAAATGAGTTTATTAAAGCTTGTACAAAAAAGATTCAAAATTCTTCCTTTTTTAATGTATTAACCAATGTTACTTTACTAATCTGTGTCAGAATTGATACAGTTTAAGTGGTAAATTTTCCAAGGAGCAGACAAACAATGACCAACTTGATGTTTTTTTGGAAAAAGTCATCATAAAAGGTCCGTTCCCCCTTCTGTGCATATACTGCATTGCCAGAACGTCTAATGGGAATTATTCATGTTCATACCAAGAAGAGTATTCCCTAAAGAATTTTAGCCTTCTTTTATGGAAGTACATAAAAAAGACTTGACTCTTACAACCTTTTTTTTAAAGATGACTGTTTGAACCTTTCCAGAACTACCACACTCGCACTAATAACCTACTAGCATACAAAAAAAAACAAAGAAGCACAAAAAAAGCACAGACAAATGAAAAAGATGTACCTATTGAATAGTTACATAATTGCCACTGAATGCTAGGTACCTGGAGCTAACTGTATATTTTGTCATTCATTTTTTGTGCTGTTATTAATTTTTTAAAATATTCATTGCCATAAAAATTTCAAACAAAAAAAAGCTGTAATTTCCTACTGAGATTTTTAGTCGTGTCTCAAAATAGACATTATTCTTTGGATAAAAGACCATTTATTATAAACAAAAATGCATTTTGGGGTTTTTTTAACTTTCACAGGTAGCTGCATTTCCCCTCATTTTATAGCAGTGCTCCATGGCTTCAAGTGCAGCAAAATAAAAAGGATATTTTGGAAAGTCTGTACGTAGATATTTTGATCATAAAGAAATGTCTTGTTTCAAAGTAGTTGCTATTTGAATGGTAACCATGTCCAATTTTGGACAAAATTTATATACCAATATTTGAGACCACTTAAAAAAAAATATTATTGTACAGCTGTTTGCATTCATGCAATTTATTGCAAATTTGTTATAAAATTTTACTGAAATCTAGTCCTTCTTAATTTTACTACACTGTTCAGCACTAAGTTTTGTTCTTTTTATTCAAATCCTAGTTATCTTAATCATTCCTAAAACCCCTCAACCCGACAAACTTAGTAGAATTAATCAGCAGTTAATAGATTTAATCAAGGTAGGGGTATAATTCATTCAAATGTTGATGTTACATGATTTCATGACCATTCTGTGATCCCAGCCTATGTGCTTCTTGTTCTCAGCAGCTTTCAGGTGTTAGCCTCTTCCAGTATAGGAAAAACAGAGTACTTTTGGATGTTATCTGACCACATAAAGGAAAGTGAATTTCTACTCCACTTAAAATAGAATATAAAATTAACTGTCTCATGACACATCATTTCCTGAGGCAGCCAGGTTTCCAATTACAAATATAGATAGGTGTCACAAATGTAAGTTATGTTCCATCTAACAGCAAAAAAAGATGGCTAATCATAGGCAAAAATTATATTTGGAGGGCTAAAATATTTATTACAGTATTGATCAAACTTCTTCATAACTTGAAGTTTTTCTGGTATAAAAAATGTACCAGGTTTAGTTCCTAGTCCACTTGCTTAAATTAAGTGCAGAAAAATGCCTTAGGGAGTGCTTGGGCTAGATAGAATGCAGAGGAATCTCTCTGGGGCTGTAAAGATGATATTGAAAATTTTCATGACATGTTACTTCTAGTTGTTTCTGGAAAAATGCCAGAGGTGAAGAAAGGCAAGGTCTCAGTTGCCCTTCAGCTGGTATAAATTAGAAACCATCTCAGTACTGGATCAAGATGGAGAGCTGGAAAAGTCAGACAAGTTGAAATTTGTCTTTACTGCTGTCTCTGACTTTGTATTTATTTGTGTTGCACCAAGAATGCCTTTAGCCCTGAGCAAAGATTGGGACATGTTTTCAGAGTTTATTTAATATTTTTATTAGTTAATAAGTTAAAAGCATTTCTATCCTTCTAGCATTTCTAACCCATAGCACTTTGGGTTAGAAATCATTAATGCTATTGAGCACTGACCTTTATAGTGAGGGTTAAACTGCAGTCTAATTGTTTGGTGTTTTCTGATCCCAGAGACTGGACCAAAATTGTAAGATTTTACCACATGATCTTATCCACTTTCTATATGAAAAAACTTCTAAGCTCTAATCCACAATAATTTATATATATATATATATATATATATATATATATGATGTTATTAAAATAAGATTTGTGTTTATGGTATACCATGTAATCCTTTTGCCCACTCAAAAATTCTGCTCAGTATTTCATGTGCCATAATAAAACATCCCATAGCTGTCTGCTATAGTTTCCAAAGTCCTTTAGGAATAATGTCAGAGGGTATTACCATTTGATTGATGTCACTAGAAAAATATTGCTCCTTTTTGACAGCATTTAATGATTCAGGTCACTAGTCTGAACCATACTCAGTAGCTTTATCAAGTACACAAAACTTTGCTTCAAAGAGAGTACAAAAATGTGGGCTTTTTCTTTTGAAGGAAAATGTGACTCCATCTCACACACTTAATTTTCATACCTGCACAAGTCTGTACGAAAACAAAGTAAACCTACAATAATCAATTCAAAACTGCTTTGTTTATTTGTACTCATAAATGTTCCATAAAATAAACAAGCAAATAATGCTCTGAGGGGCATATAAAGAAGACATCACAAAAAAGAAAAAGGATGTACTTCAGGTCTTTTATGAATTAATTTTTACCGAGGTTCTACAGCTGAACAAATAGAGTTATAATATTAAGAGTAAATGCCATTATTATTACGAGTGGAGAGTTATCCAGGTATTTCTTACAACTATTAGAAAATCAACAACACCTAATTGCAAAATTAGCAATTTCTTTCTCTCTTACATAGTAAAACATAAATATCTTGCTTTCTAAAAACTGTTATTTCGTAATTGAAATTACTGCCTTTCGGTTTCTTATATTTTGAAGAATTAGCTAGTTTTAAATAATTCTGAGGCAGGCATTTCATTTCCAAGAAATACCTGATTTTACACTTATGAAAGATTAAAGAACTATGTATTTGTATGTAAATTCTGTTAAAACAGTTAAGTGAAAGACAATTCAAATTATTTTTTTCTCTCTGGGGTTTTAAGGATAACTGATTCTGCCATATGACAGATTACATTTTTTAGCGTCACAGAATACAGACCTCAGACAACACTGAGTGCTTGTGTCATAGCTCAGTCAGCTCCCATACGATGTAAAGCAATATCAAAAACACTAAAGCTACATGTGTCTACGTCAGCTAAAGATCAGATCTTCATATCCACCAGGATGTCCATCCCATATTTTAAGCACAGCTGCTTTCACCTCAGGTAAAGGAATTCCATACAAATTTACATATTAAAAATAAAAAGTATACTCCAAAAAGCTCATGACTCAGATTGTGCTTACAGATGAAGGTGTCTGTATGTATATATTCACATATGAACTAGAGGTCTGTTCATTTGCACATTAGTCATCTATTGCCAACTGAAATTCACTCAAAGACCTTTCCATCTGCCAGGCTATTGGGTTTTTGCTCTTCCATAGGTTCTGCTCTGTATTTGCATCCAGGAAGACACTGCAAATAGCTTAGAACACCTAAAATGACACAAGGCGCCTCCTTGAAGTGCAGTTACCCACATGATATTCAATACAGTCAGTGAAGGTTAAGGAGCAGTTCAGCCAGCAACAGTTCAGCAGTTCAGTTCAGTAAAATAGCAATTTAAGGTGGGATTTCAGAGTATTACAATTTAGTGCCATTTTTGACCCTTTGGGACATGTGAATCATACTTATGTGGCTAAAAGATATAATGTTAAACCTACAGACTCTCATCTTTTTGAAACAAAGAGTTAATTGAAGCCCAGGAGCATGTCTCACAATGTTTACAATGACAATGGATGCCTCTGGGAAATTCAGTCCTGTGTTTGGGTGGCTGATCAGCTAAACAGCTTTTGAGATTCTGTTTGCAACATTCACAATACTGACTAGATAACTAGATACCCATTTGTGTCCTATTTGTGTTAAATCCTACCCTGAGTGATGATAGTAATTTAGCCATCATTTTTCCGAACATTTTTCGACCACTATAAAATATTTTTATTTCGGATAATGGGCAAACTCCATAGTTATTCACAGTTCTCTGATTATTAGACCTTTTTTATGATGCACATGATCTCTAAACATGTATGGGACCTCAGCTAATCTGTGCTGGCAGTACTTTGCTTATTCTCAGCCCCAGGTTTTAATTCTAAACTGAAGGGCAGGGATACCTGAGTAGGCAGTTCATGTGATGTTTTTCATTTGACAGTAACAAAATATTTTGAATACCCAAAAAATCAGCTATTTCCATGGCTCAAAACATAAACATCTGTGTAAAAAGGGATTTAAGGTGTAAAGACCTCTTAGATCTGTTTTAGAAAGTGTACCATAGAGGTGTGGCAAGCTGCCATCTCTCTGCACTGCAGAATCACCACATTTAGTGTTTCTCCTAAAGGGGTCATGTTCATCTTTCTGTAGCTGAGCTATGGCTTGGTAGCGGCTAACGACTAGCAAAAACAAAGTCAAATATTCTTGTTAATGTGTTTCATTGAAGTAAGTAGTCTGTGGTTTGGTCATGTGGAAGACCAAGACAAAAGTGTATTCAGAATAACCCATCTGTTTGCAATGTAGTTAATCCATTCATTGATTGCTAAAAAACATGAGTGTGGGGAATCACTGGGTACTCTTTCATCTTCATAGTTATGATCTTTACAAGAAATATTACAAGAGGATACTCAAAGGTCAAATAACATGAAATGAGAAGTTTTGGCTGAAATTTTTCTGACAAAACCAAGTTTCACTAAAAAATAATGTTACATTAAGCTCTAGAACATTTTGTCTAAACCTTCTGCTGAATTTAAGACAGTATTTTGAGATTTTGTGTAGGCTGTGTATAGAACTGTCTTAAAGTAAGGGATACTGGAGGATGTCTGTTGACAGCAGAGGGGGTTTTGTATCCAGCACAGAAGTGAGCACCTTCAACACACCACAGCTGGTCTGTGGAAGTAACATTCTCACAGTCAAATGGCTAACAGCAGCAAGCCAGCTTCTGAGGTGTAATAAAGTTAGTCAAAATGGTCTAAGAAAATTCTAACACTGGAAATTTGGAAGAAAAAAACTTGTAAGTAGCTTTAACCCACTTTGGGCCCTCCATATCCCCAAATATTTTTTATACATACATGAAACCCCATGTTTCTCAGCTTACCTAAATGCAGTAAAGAATAATTTGAAATTTCACCAGAAATGCATACTTGGCTTAAAAAAACAATGAACAAAACACCAAATCTCCTTTTATATATCATTACAAGTGTCCCCCTTTCCTTCAACCAACAACGAACCTGAAGGTGATATAGTTCATAGATATTAAGTCTCAGTTGGCAAAAGCAAAATAAATTTTGTATTGGAAATCTTACATGCATTCACAATTGTTGACACAAATTACAGCATTTAAATATGTAACTGGATGACTGAACCTGAAAATTAACTATCTCAACAGTTGCAACAAACACAATCATCTGCTTTGCAATTATGTGACCACCCTGTTGATTCTGGAAATGACTGCAGGTGCAAAATTGAAGCCTGGGTTCTGTCTCCTTTTAAAGCATGGTTGTTAATGGAACTTGCGTTTTAATATGCATTTGCAGCATATATTGTAATTGTTTCTCTAGAGCTCATATCTATGATTTGAGTATATAATATCCGTAGCACAAATTGTGTATTACAGCTCCAGAATATCAATTGTAGTTTAAAATGCCTGTTGATTGGAAAGCAGTAATTTGCGTGCGACATGCAGAAGCTACTGAAGTGTTTCAGCATTATTTTTGCATTATAAAGTTTAGTCATTGATATTATACATCATGCTTACTAAAGTTAACTTTAAAGGATATTACAGAAAAACAGAAAATGCATTCTAAAATTCATTTGCAGATATAGCATTTCTTTTAAAAACAGTTTCCCTTTCTACTTTGTGTTTTCATCAACTTTTCTTCCATAATCCATCACATTCTTATAAACTACATCTTTACTGAGCTGCATTTAAACCCTGTGGTGTCACAGTACTGGTAAATTCCTTACCAATTTCCTGACTACCTGTGCCTAAGTGGCCCCAAAGTTATTTGATAATAAACAGAGAGAATACCTGACAGTACAATTTTTAATAAGACAGGTAAAAATGAACCAGTGCCAGTGTGAAGAATAGATGTCCATTTGGGGAAATTGTGCTGCAAGTGTAATGACTGATTTTTGCTGCAGATTTATAAAGGGAGCAGAATATTTCTTAGGCTTGCACTGAAGATTAGCTTTTTATTTGTAAGAAACATTTGCTTTTGAAGTCTGTAATGTGCCTCTTCAAGAGCTATCATGGCACTATCAAGTCTACTTACAATTTAACTATCAAGGGATTAATTTCCTAGACATAAAGTTTAGTTCTAGTGGGTAACTATTAGAATCTGCTTGAAAAATCAAACTGGAGTTGTAATGAAAAAAAAAAATCAATGAAGAATATTTTAGGGAAAAAAACCCAAACACTCTGATAAACCAAATGGGTACACAGTTCTTTAAGGAATGGCAAATTAAACTTTTAATTTTAGTTTGACAGCTATATTGATGGAAAAATCTTTAATCCAATATAAAGCAGTGTGGATTAGGTATGCAAATGTGTATTTCCATTGCGCTTATGGCCATGTCTGCTGCACAGCTGCAGAGCAATAATAACTCTATAATCTATTAGTATATTTATAAGACTTTTATAAAATACTGTTACTGAGTGTCTCTGGCTACTTAATAACATAAGAATCTTAAAGTTAACTTTTGAAAGACAGTTTTTTAGACAGAAATACATTAAAAATTTAAAATTACCACCCTGGATATTTTCTGGGGTATCCATTTGTACCATTATTGTCTAAATAATTTGAAAATAAGTATGATGCTTCAGCAATCTAAATGACATAGAAGTTAAAATATTGTTTGCCAAATACAACCAAAATTTAACCGAAACCTCTGTAATTGCTTATTTGGATAAATATCAGTGAGGAGTACGGAATGTAAACTAAGTAAACAAATTGTCATCAAACAGTAGAAAAGTAGGAAAAATATCAAGGGAGGGAGGTTGTTTAAGATAAAATAGAAAAATGGGGATTTCTCAATCACTATTAATAATTTTCAGCATCCGCAGACTATAAGTAGACTTACCATGGGAGAACGGGGAGCACTTCAATGTCAGATGTCACAGCATGAATTCTGGGTGTTTGGTCACTGAATTCCATTATTCAGTACTTTCATTCAAATATCTCAAAGGCTGATATTACCTCTTTTGCCAATATAATGTGCAGCTATAACTAGTCAAGCTAGGTGAACATCCTGAGAGGCACCAAGCACCCTGCAGAAAAGTACTGAGTTTTATAAAAGCTTGGTTCACATTTTATCACTGTCTGTTGCTGTCAGGCATCACTGAGACCACAAATACCAGACAAAGAAAGAAAGCTATTTCTTGCACAGCCTCCAGGATATGGTTAAAGGACAGAACAGCGCTGGTCACCAAGGTCCAGCCTGTGTCTTACAAATGTACATCAAGTGCCCTGCGTTTTGCACCTGAGAGTAGGAACAGGCTAGAGTCAGAGCGCAGCCCTGTGTTGCAATTCTCTCTGAAGACAGGCTCACAAGGGAAGTCTGAAAGGGACAATACCATTACAAAACATCTCTTGTGGTATTTTTTTTTTTTTCAATTTTCAGTTCAGTGAGAGTTGAAAATTTCTCCCAGTTGCCCAAAAACACATTTTCAGCTGATGTGTTAGACCCCAGTTCATTTCACTGGAGAAAAAAATGAGCAACTGTATGTTGACTCAGTTGTCTAGTACAATGAAAATAGTTTGAGACCAAATGAACTTTTTTTCTTTGTTACACATTTTAATATTTAGTGACATAGTTACAGTATATTTATATCTACCTGATTAATCTTTACTGTCTGGTGTTTTTTTAGTATTCGTAAAGTTATGTAAGATTATTTAAGGCATGTATGATAATTGCTTAAACAGAAGCCAAAAAAAAGTAAGACATTGATATTGTCATTACATTTTTATACATAAATATATACACAAAACTTACTCCTGAAAAGATATGAAAATAAAATAGGTTTCACATAACACCCCTCCGTGCACCTTTGTATTCAGTCAATTGTTTTAGGAATCAAGTTTCAGTTAGGTCTCAGTAATGATTATTTTCTTTTCTTCCTTAGTTTTGAAAATCAAAAATCAGATAAAAATGGATAAAATATTTTAAAGTTGGTCAGCAGGTGTGTTGCTATGGCAAACTGAAATACTAAAAATTCTCTCTATTTTTACTGCTTGAGAAAAACATTAATTGTTTTTTTTTGTGTGCCTGCCATGAGGCTTCTGAAGTGACATATCTTAAATTATATTGTATTTTTCAAGACAAGATGCCTGACAGGATATAAATATATATAATTTATTTCTATAGAAAAAAATTATTTACAAAATGAAGGATTGCTGTTAGAAAAATAATAATTTTAAAACCCAGTTTAGCTACTAATAGCTACAAAAGAAATGTATACTGGAAATATATTTGGATATTTTTCTTCTTAATTAAAAATATTTATCTATCTTTTACATAGTGGCGTGTGGAAATATGGGGTTACAAGGTGCATTACCTTAAATGACAACAACCGTCTTTATGGGCAGTAGAAGTGGAATACAGGAGCTCTTAGGAAGCGCTTATTTACTTCCTCTTTCTGTCCATCGACCCTGCCCAGAGCATAGTGGAGAAAGGGAGAAGACAATTGCATGAATGATGGTGTCAATAGCTTGATAGTTTATTACACTGTTTTTAAAGTATTGTTTTGTCGAGCTTATACCATATGCGACAACATTTTATAAAGTGAAGGTGTCAGTTTTTGTTATTGATCTATTTTGCTATTTTTCAAATTTTTTGAGGTTTAAAAAGGAATTTATATTTAAATTACTAAAAATTATACAGATGTACATTTTTGATGTCCTTATACACATTATAAATGACTGTAGAAAACTGTCTTGATCTACTAAGCCTCAGAGAAGTTATATGCTAACAAATTTAATTTGCTTTAAGTGTATTCTCTCTCATGATGCATTCTGAAGTAGTTTCTTGCTAGAACACAAACACTTTGAGTTTAGACTTTTATAGACATATGTCTGTCTGCATTGAACTGCCTTCAGGCATGTTAGTACAATTTTTTGCCTGGGAGGCAGTCATATTGACTACTGCTTCTGGGAAAAGCAAAGTAGGAACTTTTATATCATTCATGGCCAAGCTGTTCTGGTCTTGTGCCTGAAGGCTTGTCTGCAACGTACCTCTGCATTAACTTCTCTGGGAAGCTTTTTTAGAGTCAAATTACATTTCCTTGTGTGTAGCTTCAGAATTCTCCCCAACAAGTCTGAATTGATCCTCATGGTAGAAAATCTGACTGCCTTCCCAGAATAGTAAAACTTTAAGATTGCCTTAACATTTAATGAGAAAACACTAAATACAGGTTTTCAAGGAATTAATCAGAGTGTGGTCAATGAGTACATGTAGTACATAAAGTGTATCAAGGTTTTTGTTAAGACAATACATTTGGATCACTGTCTTTTGTGCTGTGTATCCTTAGAGAAAAATCAGCAGGTCACTTTGGGGGTATATATTTGTATTTTGAATGATCCATTCGATTACCATGAAATGCTAACTTTGCTACCTTGCTTTCCTCCTCCTCACCCTCGTTGCCTCCCAGCATGAATTTCAGCGTCTATGGACCATACCTTTTAGGGTTACAGCCTTATGAAGAAAAAACAGGGCAATATATATTTTTTTAATTTTCTATTTTGTTATTATGTTCAACATAATTCTGATGATATTTCTCATGAAGAAGGATATTATTTGATATATGTGCAGTCTTGCTGTCTTTCAGACACATGGATCAGGAAAAATGATGTGACCATCATGCTAGACTTTTGCTCTAATTAGGGTTTATGAACTCAATGAAAGCAGATAAGAGGTGTTGAAAACCTGAAAATTTCCCGTCAGACACTGAGGAAATCTATTTTTCTGCTCCTTTGCATTTCAGCTACATTAATGAAAGCAGTAATAGTTGCAGACCCCATGCCATTTTGCCATGTAGTCATGATTCATCCTTTCACAAAAGAAAATCAGAAAACTGCTGAGTATTAGAAATATTAATGGGCGTTAGAAAAGTGTAATAAAGGTCTCTTCTTCTACAGCATTGCCAGGCTTTTATGTCATTATTCATCAGTGACTAATTCATTCAGAGGAGAGTAGCTCCGATATCCAAGGAAGCAATGATGAGCAGCAGGAAAAAAAGGGTGCAAGGAAAGGAGTTTTTCATAGGACTTAAATACCAGGGCTTCAATATGTGAGTTGTACAGAAATGAAAATTAATTATTTTTCATGAATATTAGGAGTAGCACATCATTTGGAAAGAGAGATAGGTCAAACCTGTACAGTAGTTGAAATATCTGAGAGTGGGAGATTGGAACAGGAAAGAAAAGTAGAAATAGACCAGAAAAGGGTAGAGCAGACTGGCATTTGGTAACTAGCAAAGAAACATAAAGGCATTATTATATTTTGAGCTATATTGATGGCACTTATTATTTATGCTGTCAATAATATGACATTATTTTACACCATATTTAACAATGTTCTAGAAGGATATTACAACAGAAAACATGAGCATCAATAATTAAAGCATAAAAGAAACAGTTAAAAAAGGGTTCTTCAAGATTTATTAGCTAGACAACTGTTGAACTGTATTTGTTTAATTACTCTATAAATCACCAAATATGTTCCAAAAATCACAGTCCCCATCCACTACCGTGAAAGAGCTGGGAAATTATGTTGAAATAAGCACCTAACAGTGTGTTAGTGATTGCTTGTCTTCCTTCTTGTGTTATCAAATGGGACATAATTTTTATTATAAATAATTTTATGTTAAAAAGTAAAAACAAAATCAATCAAACAAACCTTGAAAACAAAATAGAGCAGAAAATAACACATTTGCTTTCAACTTTGATTTCTTTAAAATACCTAGGATTAAAAGTCACACTTAATCACATGAAATAACCATTCTTACTTTTTTTTTCATTTAGTTCTTAACCTAAACTCATTTAAAGTGATCTGTGTATTTAGGTATCTGGAATCTATTAAATGTATCAGTATGGTTGTTATCAGGTCAAACTGATAATATGAAGAATATGTAAATACCACAGATTAGAGTGCACTTCTTTTTCTGATTAATAATAATTATCTTTGTTACATTTTGTTAAAAACATTAAAATACATGTTTTCCTTTAGCATAATGTCAAAGGACAAGAAAGGCTATTACAAACATACATAATGCCAAACTTTGCATACTTTCTGAAATTCATATTCATACAAGGAAGAAATATTCTTGCATGTCTCAAATGGGACACTTTCCAGCTAGGTAATACTGAAGGTTAAAAAATGATATGAAAGACGTGAGAATATTTTAATAAATATGCAAAACCATTTAATGTTATTCGTGTGAACTTTTAGATGTATTTTCTTCACTCATCTCTCACACTTTTTTTAAGCCTGCTTTCCCCAACATGTTTAACTGATAGTTTATCAGAAAGTAAAGTTTACAGTTGGAGGTACAAATATGTAAACAAATGATCTGTAGGAGGTCTGTAAGAGTAAAATTAGATATGGAACATTGCTAGCCATAAGAAAACTTTATTGTCAGTATGGAGTGCAACATATGCATTGTGTAATGTGCTGCTTAATGAAATCACCAGTTTATTAGTCAAAGAAGGAATTACACTGCAGAACATTCAGTTCTGGGTTCATGTATTCAACTAAATGGCTGCCTGTCCCGTCTCATTCAAGAACGGCCAAATGTAAGGAACAAATGCTGAAGCCATCTTCAGTAGGAAACTTTTTCAATAGGAAGAAGGAAATTTAGATTCAGTGCTGAAAAACCTTGGTTTTAAAAATTTAAGCTGCAATCAAAAAATAATAGGTCTTTAGAGCACGACACAAATCTACTAAAATCACTGAAATCCTTCAGGTAAGGCTATTAGAACTGAATTCTACCATTAGGTATAACTCAAAATACAGTGGTAAAAAATATGTTTGTTTTGTTGTTGGGTTTTTTTGCTGCTGTTGTTTGGTACAGATGATGGAGGTGGAAACATTATCAAGGTGGAAGAGGTATTTGAGGCTTCTGGAAGGTCTGTTGACCAGATGCTTAGGAGATATGCTGAACAAGTGCAAGCCTGTTGTGCATTGTCTTCACTTGCTGTTAGATTCCACCTCAGCCACTGCTCATTTAAATGTTGCTGGTTTATATTTCTATAATGTATTAATTTCTACAGTGACAGCTATGGTACGTATTTTAAATCAACAGTAAAAAAAGAATGTACACAGTTAGATAAGAAAAATTTATATTGCTTTAAGGAGGAAAATAATATTAACATGGGAAGTATTTTGGGATATATTTGCAGTCAAACATTCAAAGACCATTTTCTTTGTATCTGGAAGCCTTACATTTTTTTGGACTGATTAGGCTTCTATGTTAACTGTTTCTTTAATCTTTCTGGAAAATTTATTTGTAGATAGTCCTGTGAATAACAGCGATCTGGACTTGGTGATTCTTGTGGGTCCCTTCCCACAAGGAAGGGAAGGGACCTATGATTCTATGATTTTGTAAGCCTGATGCTCTTTTTCAGAGGTAAGACTGAGTAGTAAAGATTCTCAGATGCAGTGCTGATTTGACAATATTGAACTGAATACTCAGACCATTTTTAAAGCTTGAATTTCAGTGATAACTGAGGTAAGCAAACGTAGGTTTTCACGGTTAAAGGAAAAAAAATCAGTTTTACTTGATACCACTAAATATACACAGTTTTAAGGAACAAAAATTACATCCTAATATATTCATCACTCCTTTTGTTGAGGGATATATCTGGTGCAGGTAGCCTCTACTGAGATGCAGGTTAAGCTCCGGGTGGAAGCCCAAGACAAGAGGCCATGAAGTGCCAACCCTTTGGTAAACAAATGGCACAAGGAAGGCGGTGCCAGCCAGGTGGACACTGGGAGACACAGCAGGAAGCGAGGCCTCAGGAGGAAAAGCGAGACTTGTGCCTGGGTAGACTGTGAGGGTATAAACACCCAGGGGTTCCTTTGTTGGGGATCCCTCCTCAGAGGCACCAGCTCGGGCTGTCTCTGTGCTACTGCATGGTGAGTAAATGGATTTATGGAATGAGACATCTCAGACTTTGCTATGGAAAACCTGAGGTTAAACCAGTCAGGAAACCTGGTATGACTGTGTAAGTGGGGTGTGCAGGGAGCCAAGAGGGGCACCCGTGGGCTCACTGGGGCTGCCCCCTCTGGCGGGGCTTCGGTCCCAGCAGTGAAAATCTCTGGTGCTGGGAATATGACTGACAGTCTTGTGAATGCTCAGACCGGGAAGTTTCCTTAACACTCTGAGTTTATGTTGGAATCTCCTATTTTCATGTCTTTATGTTTAAATAATGAAGGTGTATCACCTATATTGTATTTCAATTTCCACAACCATCAAGGGTTTTTTTTATTTTTCAGGGCTGTTCATTTTGCTCTCACTGATTCTTTTTGCTCACAGAATAATTCATACTGTGTACCACACTGCTCTGCTGATGGAATGGCTGACAAGTTTTGTTTGTATTTGATTTCATTTTATAATGTTTTGTCTTATTTTTTGACTTTTTTTTTCTTGTGTTGATGGTGGCTTTTTATCCATATAGTAGTGTAAGTGGTGGTAATCAATATACATAGACTCTGGGCCAAGAGTCATTTCTTATCACAAAGGTCACTGCATGGTAGAAGCTGCTGTGGCACTATTTACAGGAATTTCACTGCTGTTTTGAATCAGAATTATGTCTATTTGCTGTATGAAACTAAAACCACTGCATTATTAATACCAGTAAATGCCACATATTGATGTCCAAATGGGACTTTTCTGGTTATGTATTACATGTCCTCTCAAAGTTGTCACATTGATGATGTACTACATAACACTAATAGCTGCTTCTCCAATGATGTATACCAAGTGCCATCACTCCAGCTAAATATTTCATCATAGCAACAGAATTTGTGCTAAAATACTTCAACAGCACGGTTGTAAATATAATATACATGCACAGACCAATCATTCTGAAATGTTCTAGAGAATTATTTACCCTATATGTGCAAGAGTGTGTGTGTGCATAAGCATGCACTACTGTAATCAGATAGTTTTCTGTTTTCAGGATATGCACACTGTTCTTAGTCATTAAAAGCCTGAGGCCAAGTTCTCTTAATACCTTTAACAGCCAAAATCTCTTACCGCATTCTTGTTCAGAATTTTATTGATCATATGCCTCTATGATTTTGGAAAACCAGTTTTCCGTATCTGGAGTCTCACTCCAATACCATGAGTTATCATTTATCAGTGTTGTACTTCATTGGTTGCCCTTTCTTACTTATTTCACTTATTTTCCCTTTTGTATTTCCAATTGCTCTTTTTCTTTAGCTCTTTTCAATCCCAACAAGTGTCAAAATTGAGTTTAACTATTCAGACCCATTCCTAGTATTTCACAATATTCAATGATCTGCTGAGTAACTGTGGTTTCCGCCCAAATTAAAATGAGCAAGTGCCAAAAATCACAAAAAACCCACCCCCAAACTAAAACAATGTAAACAATCCCCCATAATGAAACAATCAAAACCAGAAGAAATGAGATGAAACACTGTCACAATCCACCCTTTTATTTCCCTAGGTCAGGAGTCATGGCCTGACAACAAGAAGTGCAGCAATTAAACCCAACTCACTCCTCCCTGGCTGCCTGGAATAAAACACAAAATCTTTCCAAACAGTGTTAAAATTATAATATAAGAACAAGTTTTTAATGAAAGCTTTCAGGTGCACAATATGGTGACAGTGATACAGTATTTCTACAATTTTATAAGGTTAGTTAATTAGTATGTCTAACAAATATTGTCCAATTAGAAGAGCAGTTGGTTAAGTAATTTCCCC
>VXBT01002510.1:336493-394657 GCA_013400235.1 Oriolus oriolus | reverse complement strand
AGTCTTTTAACCCTGCACATTATTGTGTGTATGATGTATGGTGCAAAACAAAATGTCCTTGCTACACTAAAGGCAAGACCAAACAGAATTTCAAGAATGTATTAGTAAGGGTTTGTTAAACTATGGGAGACGGCAGGAAAAGTACTAGAAGTTATAACTATATTTTAACAGTCTACAAAGTTACAAATATATGAAAAATATATAAAAAGCTAAAAGCCTTTAGGCATCACCCTCACAATTACACCAAGTGATTTTTTGGAAATGCTATTACTTTCTCCCTAGGATTCTTCCTCAAAAATATGGGAAGCAAAATGGAAGCAGAATAAATTTCACATGTTGAGACTGTTCTTAGGACAATTCAGGCATCAGGGGGCGTCATATAGTCCCTAATCCAATTTAATGCTCAAAGAAGGTAATCTCTGAGGTCAGACCAGGCTGCTTAGGGCTGTATCCTGTTGGGTGTTGACTGCTCACCTCTCTGTGGAATCTGTTTCATTGCTTGACAGGAAAAGAATTTCTCTTCACATCCAGTAAGAGCCTCCCTCATTTCTTTTATACCCACTGTCTCTTGTCCTCCCACCATGCACTGTGGAGGCTCTGTTGCCTCATCCACCTTCATGGAGAGCCACTGTTACATCCTTTCAAAACCTTCTGTTCTCCAGACGAAACCAACCTCAGTCCCTCACCTTATCCTCTCAGGTCAGGTGCCTCAACTCTTGATGGTTTTGGTGGCTTCACTGAACTCAGTCTGTCAATATATTTCATGTAATGAGGGGGCCTTAAATCTGGACATTTCATTATTATTATTGTTATTATTATTATTATTATTATTATTATTATATCAAAGAATACCAATCAAAAGAGGATAATTAAGGCAGTCTAGGATGCCATTGGTCTTTTCTTCTGTCAGAGAACACAGCTGGCTCATATTCAGCTTCTTCTCTGCCACAAGGCCCAGGGACTTTTCAGCAGAGCTTCTCCCCAGCCAGTCCTATTGTCTGGCATTGGAAGCTGTTATTCCTTCCCAGGCAGAGGATTTGGCATTTTTCTCTTCTCTTACTCTACCACACAAGCTCTCAAGCAGTTTGTCATCTGTCCTACAAAGGAGCGCCACGGATCCAACCTGCTCCTTCTTTCTGAAAACATCTTTATATTAGATGCCATTAGGCTCTGGAGGATCTCCCGTTCTGTCACAATTGTGCCCTCCCTTCTGCTAATTCACATCAACAGTTTTCTACTCCTGTTCAATGTTCTGTCCTCCCTTCCCCTGAGGGAGAAAACTGGAGGAACACTCTTCAATTAAATAATTAGATAGTCTAGTTTTTGTCACTCTTAACTGCATGCCTTGCCAAATCATATTGTAGGTATTTCATTGCTTTGCTCTATTTAGTTTTTCACAGAGCTCTGAATTCTTCCTTAGGTCTTTTTCATTTATAATTTTTCTCTGTTTCAAAAAAATTGCCTCAGTATTCTTAATATTTTTAAATAGTTTATAGTTGCCTTTCTTTCTATTTATTAAGTGATGAGTTCTCATTTTTTATAGATAATGACATCGTAGCGTCTAAAATGTCTGTAGTGTTAACCTAAAAATTGTCTGCAGGATAATAAAGTAAATTTCCACTATAATCATGCTTTCTTATGAAGTTGTTCATAATAAATAGTACTCAAAGATATTTAAACTTTCCAAACTGTTGCCATCTAATGTAGATAATTACTTTAGACTGAATAGAACCGATTACTGGGGGGTGGAAATAATATTCTGTCCTACAATCCCTTTTTATAATACAGATATATAAATATAATTGTATTGAGTGCAGTGAGGTAAGATGCTTTGCAGGGGTTTTACATCATATTTTTTCAAAACTTCAAGTTTTTATGTTTTCTTTCTGGATTTCAAAATACAAAACCAAAGCATTGTTTGGTTTATCCTGTCTCGCCTTAAATAATTTATCATGAATGCTGTAAAATATTAAGCTTTTTGTTCTCATTAACTTTTAAGATTCTTCAATTTTTTTACTCCTGCTCACAAATCAGATCAGTATTTGCAAATGTTAGCTCAAAGCTTCTATTTGCATATGCCCTATGTTTCTGGAATTGCAATTTTTGTGACTTAAAGATTTGTAATTTTTGTCTTTGGGAAATTCAGTCATATTTGATAGTCACTCTACAAACCCCTCCCAAATCATTAGTATTTCATTCTGTCTTCTTCACCAAACCATAAAATAGTTTATTTTACAATATCTTACTAGTCTCTCATTTTTGGTGTCTTTTTTATTTTCATATTCCTCAAGACATGACTGATTCTGTAAACATGCAGCTTGCAATTAATTTTACAGACAGGAAGCTGTAGAATTGTATCCTCAAATAATTCCCCTCTTCATTTTCATGGTCTCTGGTGTCTCTTTTCAGTATATGCCTGAACATGTCACATAAGATATCAGCAACATCTGAAATCTCCACTGTAGTCTTCTAAACCCTTACTTTCAGCTTAATATTCCTTTCTGTATTTTAGCTTTTACAAAGGTTCTGAATTTCACCTGTAGCTCATCTGTTTCCCCTGCCTCTCTGTCACAGCAAGTATTTTTTTAACATTCTTCCTAGTCAGTGGTCTGAGCATAAACTTCCCCTGAGGTTCATCTTGTTCTTGATATTACTCTAATATCAGAAACCTGTAAATGCACAAATAAAATGCTTGATAGCAGCAAATATCCTACCTCATTTAGGATTGCTGCTAAGCTCTAAGGTTATGAAACACATTTATCTTTACAGCCATAATTTCATATATGTTTAATTATTCTCCTTATTCTTCCTTTCATTATATTATAACAACATCTGTTAATTATAATTGGTTTATATGGAAGTGCTTTTAATGCTTCCACATTGCAGTCACCAGCAGTCATTTGAACGTTTCAGTGAGGCATACAACCTGTTATTTTTTAATATTCTTCATAAAAATACTTTGTATTTCAACTTCTTTTCACAAAATATCTTACGTTTCATTTTCTGTTTTTCCAGAAGGAGCATTTAAGGTCACAATTTAACCATTTATTTCTTATCCTTTGATAAAGAATTTCTTCACTGATAGTGTCAAAACCAATGACTGCTGATAACAGAATACCATTTATCATGAAGCTTAGTCGTATTTCATGCCCCACAGTCCTTTCTCATAAAACAATGTGCATTCACTAACTTAATAGATCCACATCCCAGGTATCTTGTGAGGATATGATGCGTATCCAGTGCTTCAAAAGTACATGGCAGGGTCACAGTTCTCTAAATATTCCATGTTCCAGCTCCTTGTCTTTTTCCTATATCTTCTAATCCTATCCACCAGTTTACTTTTGAATTCAATGTTGAACTTTTTAGAGGGCTTGCAGGACTTGGGATATTCAAGGAAAGCAATAAACTTGTTGCTTTGAAGTAATTGTGATTCACACCAGAACAGGTATTTGATATCTGACCATTGTTCTGCCAGAGATATTTGGCTTTCTACGTGGGAATGATTATTGCTGGATGTAAGGCATTTATATTTCTTGAAATAGAGCTTAAGAAAATGCTCAGCACAGAGAGCTAATTCACAGCCACAGGCCACAAGACGGGCTATTGATGCAGGTCAGCAAACACATGAGACATCCTTTTGATAGTAAGATGCATCTCAAGCCACTTGGCCACTGCAGAACTGCAGCCACTTTAGGCTGAGTGTGCAGGTTTCTTGAAGACTATAACCTGTAAGATAGGCTGAAATGTCAGGAAAAGATACGTTAGGGTAAAGGTACTGCAATACCTGAAAATGATAAAGGAGGCAATCTTTGATGATATTTCCTGATTTTGAAGGCAAAACATCTCTAGGCTGAATATGTGTTTGCCTCAAAGAGTTAGAACATTATCTTTAAATGATAGGTAAATTTATTCCTGATAATAAGGAAATCATAAATGATCATAAAAATATGCATCATTTAGTTTAGCAGGGAACAAACGTCTGAAGGCATAATCAGAGTAATAGGATGAAAATAAGTATATTGAATAGACTAAAAAATCCAAAACAAATCCAAAACCAAACACAGGCTTTTGTTTGCTGGCTATGAAATACTATTTCAAAGATATAACAGCTGGATCCCTACAAATTTATGGGGCCTGCTGGGATTCATCCAGGAATCCTCAAAAATCTAGCTGATATTGTCACAAAACTTCTCTCAATTATTTTTGAGTGGTTTTGGGAACCTTAAGAGGTCCCAGCTGACTGGAAGCTGGTGAACATTTTCCTCATTTTACAGAAGGGCAAGAAGGAGAATGTCAGAAACTACAGGCTTGTGAGTCTCACTTCAGTGCCCAGTAAAATTATGCTAAAGATTATTCTAGGAGGTATTAAAAAACACCTTGCGACAAGGCAGTCATCGATCACAGCCAGCACAGTTTCATGAGGGGGAAGTCCTGCCAGTCGAACTAGTTTCTTCCTGTGACAGGGTATCCCACCTAGTTGATCTTGGTAACTCAGTAGATGTAATCCTTTTGGATTTCAGCAAAGCTTTTGACAGTGTCTCTCACAGTACCCTTCTGGACAAAATTTCCAGCACACAGCTGGATAACATGTGATAATAACATGTGATGGGTGAGCAACTGACCCACAGCTCGGGCATAAAGACTTGCAGTGAATGAGGTGACATCAGGCTAGCATCTGGTCACTAGAGGGGTTCCAGAGGGGTCCATCCTCAGCTCTGTGCATTTCAACATCATTAAAGACCTGGATGCAGTACTCAAAGGAATACAAAATAAGTTTGCCAGTGACACTAAATAAGGAGGAGCTGTCAACTCCCTCAGTGGCAGAGAGACCCTGCAGAGAGACTTCAACAAATAAGAGAAACGGGCAGTCACCCACCATATGTAGTTTAATGAGAGCAAGTGCCAGATACTGTACCTGGAATAGGGCAATCCTAGTTGTGTGTATAAACTGGGGAATGAGAGGCTGGAGAGCAACACTGTTGAAAGGGACTTGAGGGTCAATGGCAAGTTGAACACAAGTCAGCAGTGCCCTGGTATCCAGGAGGCCCAACCCTGTCCTGGAGGGCATCAGGCATAGCATCGCCAGCCGGGCAAGGGAGGGGATTGGCCCACTCTGCTCTGCTCTGGAGCAGCGTCACCTCGAGTGCTGGGGGCAGTTTTGGGGACCACAACATAACAAAGACATTAAGCTCTTAGAGGGCACCCAAAGGAGTGCCAGGAGGATGGTGAAGGGTCTGGAGGGGAAGCCACATGAGGAGCAACTGAGGATACTTGGTTTGTTCAGCCTGGAGGAAACTGAAGGGAGACCTCATTGTGGTCTTCAACATCCTCACAAAGCGGGTACAGATCTCTTCGCTCGTGTGACTGGTGACAGGACTCAAGGGAAAGCCATGAATTTCCTTCAGGGGAGGTTTAGTTTGGATATTAGAAAAAGGTTTTTCATGTAGAGGGTGGTTGGGCACTGGAACAGGCTCCCCAGGGAAGTGGTCACAGCACCAAGCCTGACAGAGCTCAAGAAGAGTTTGGACAATGCTCTCAGGCACACAGTGTGAGTCTTGGTGTGTCCTGTGCAGAGCCAGGAGCAGGACTCAACGATCCTTGTGGATCCCTTAAAATTCAGCACATTTTTTCTATGCTTCTATCAAAGCCTTATCTCTTGCCTATTACAAATTTATATTTTGAATTAGTAAATTCTAAATCATCATTTTACACAGAATTATTAAAGGATATCCAGGAACACTTAATAGAATCTGGGAAAGAGAGCACATGAAGAAAACACTCTCTCTCACATGACAGAAATAAATGTGAAAATATAATTCTGTAATGAGTGAAAGAAAGATTTCTTTTCTGCAATTTTGGGAAGAGATACCAGCATTACTCCATGGGAGGGGTTTCACGTAAATATTGTTTGCAAAATAAATGCAACCAATTCAATACAAGTTAGAAAAAAGCATGCATAAGGATTCAGAAATTCAAGATATTTTTAATAACAGCAAAAGTATTGCTGTGGAAAATAGGTGATTTCAAATTAAGGGATTATTTTTAATTCAATAAACCTAAGGGAGCATTTCTCTTTATGCAGGGGAAATTAAGGAAGTTTTTGAATTTGGTATCCAGGGGGAATTTAGGAGAGGTATCTAATAGAACAAAGAAGAAATCAGCTAAAAAACGGATTATATTTTTAGTAAAAATATGCATTAAGAGCTGATATAGAGTACCATTTTATGATATGATCACAGATAATGATAAGCTTCAGGGGAAGTTCTTAAAGCTGTTATATTAGATTATTGCATTTTATGTTTTTAGTGATTTTTAATATTTCAGGTATACGTTACATTGCAATCTATCATGGTGTGTCCAGTCAGAAATTAATGGCATTAACAAACAATTTTCATTTATATTTTTTGTCTGAATTAATATGAATTTAACTCATTAAGATAAAAAATTAGCATTACATTCCAGTCTTTAGAAATGGATTCTGTTATGTTATTAACAAGTATATTAGAGCAGGGCATAATGAATGAAAATCTAACAGAAGAATATATTTGGGTTAATAATAACATTCACACAGTACCTTATTAAGATGTGACATCATCAGCAAAATTGACAATTTATTTGAAACCATTCCCACTGTAAACTGCAAAGCAGAAAAGGATCTTCATAAGGAAATCAGAAATGAATATTAACTGTTCTTCTTTGCAATCCTGTTGTAAATCTCCACAGGCAAGTTATTAGTTAGTTATGGACAATCAGATGAGGAACACATGCTTTTTAGTACATGTTGCTTCATATATTTATTATTTTATATAAATAAGGTGTTATATTCACAATGAAAAATATTATTAAATAGCTAATATATAAATATATAAATACACAATCATAATATTTATGCAAATATAAATATGCATATAATGTGTATGTGCACACAAATACAAATTCCTTCTTGTTTTGTTTACATGAATACTTGAATATATTTATGTAAATATATAAATGTATTTCATATTATTAGCCTCCTAGTACTCTTATAAGTCTAGCTATTTCTTTTTGAAAATGGGTCTCAATGCACATGGAAGCTATACAATTTCACATAAAAAAATTATTAAAAAATGGACGGTTGAAGGCATATAGGCCAACTCCTAGAAAATGACTCAAAGCGTGGAAGCATCCTTCTTTTCTTACTAACTCAGAACATAGACAGGACGTTCTCCCAGGGAAAACTCATAGCAGAAAATATTTAAATGATAATAATAATTGACTAGCTAATGCTCTTGACATAAATTGTTATCTCTTGTTCTATATGTATGTGTGAATCAGAAATTCTATCTTCAGATCTGTTATTCTATATCTGGTTCCAATTAATCTGCTTCCTTGGATGAACGTTGACTGTGACCTCTATTATTGTTTTGCTTTCCTTACTATCATTCAGATTTTGACTCCTGTAGAAGCAAGTTTAAAAAATTAGCTTGACCTACTTTTGGTCTCTAAAACTTTTAAAATATGTTCAATGGCAGGATATAAAGCATTAATAGATACAACCTAACAGCTAAGTGCATCTCTTATCTTTGATAAACTATCTCAAACATCTTCTAGGAATGCCAAAAAATTACCCACTTTTCTTGGATGTTCCTTGGAATTGTTGCCTTATTCTATCTGAAAGATTAAATGTCTCTAGTTATTTAAGCATTGTTGCCCTCAGCATGAAGGGCAGATTCAATAAACAATTACCTTGCACTGTAGCAGCCCTGACAAAGAGCCCTACCAGTCATCAAAAGAAAGTTAACACAAAGAGGCACCTGCCACTATAAACAGAGAGACAAGGGAAGATGTGTCCTTTTCTTCCCCATTCATCCAGAGCTCTGAGTAAATAATTTCCACACCTGAAATGTTCTGTACCCATTTTCTTCCATTTTACTGCCCATCAACTGCCAGCAGTCAAACAAAACTCAGCACTTCTTAGGACTTAGGAGGACACATGCTGAAGGCATGTGCACACTCTTCCCACTCTGTTTTTACTGACACACACTCTGCCTTAACAGCTGTGTACCATCTCAAAGGGAAATTCTTATATTATTGACAGCCTGAAGAAATCACAGTCTCATAGACTTTCAAGATATTTTTGCTTTTTGCTGGTGACCTTCCCTCTCTCCCTTCTGCTCTGTGGCAGACTGGACAGGGCTTGAGAGAGTTCTGAGAGACTGAAAAACTGGTATATCAGGACTGTTTGCCTCCCGTCTTCCTAGATGCTATTTTCTTTCACTATCCATTATATGACTGCGTGGGAAAATTGCTGAGGCTTGGATTTCCTCTCAGGGTCCAGTTTTTCTGTCAGCTCACAACCACCACAAAGTCTCTGCTCCAGCATATCATGGCCTTTGAGTGATTCCAAAGTCCAAAGTTTACGGGTCATCTACAAGGTATTTACATCTAATAATCAGACTAGAAATTTGTGCAAGACCTGAAGGTTTTGATATGGGGAAGTGTAAAAAAAGTTCCGCATCTCATATATGGAAGAGCAGATGATGGACTATAAAAACTCCATATAATCTATGTGATGAAAGAATATTTTTATTTTAAAAATTTAAGTCAATTAAATATTGCTGACAAAAAGGAGTACAGTTGATCAGTAATAAAGTATCCAATTTGACAAAAAATACTGAAAAGGAATGGAGGAAAATATTCAGAAGAAATTGAAAAAAAATCCTGATATGGGACTTTTCACATATCCGATTTCAAGCGGGGCAAATTAAGAAGACTGTATTAAAAGATAACAAGAAAAATAGCTATTAACAATTCAATATCATGCAAAAGCCATCACACAAGTTTCATATGCAATGAAGGGAGTTATCATATTAAATGTAATGGCATCTGTAAAAGGGAGAGAAGTCATAGGCTTGAGACAGTAATGAGATAAGCTTAAAGTCTGAACTCTTTGAATGCAAATGACCTAATCTGCATGAAATTAATGTTTGCATTTCAATGCTATTCTGAAAGCACTGCCATTCCTGTTGTTCCATCCTTGCCTTCTTGAATTTTCTTAGAAATAAGAAAAAAAAAATGCTAATTAAAAGGGTAAAGGGAATCTTGTACTCTGCCATAATATCAGTTTATAAATGCTTGTTTCTAAGTGAAAACTTCTAAAGTCCATCAAAGACATGTCTGAAATTATTTGTCTTGTTAGCAATTTTAATGCAGTTTAAAAATTTTAAATGTGTATTTGGTTTGGAATATAGTCATGTGAAAAGGATGGTGAGATGATAGACATCACATTCCGATGGACCAGACATCAGTAATTTTAGGTTTTTTCCGTGTTAAGAAAAATCTCTCTGCATTTTACTTAGCTTTATGCTTTACATAATTAAAGAAATAAAGAAGCTGGAGTCATGTCTGTCTTCATCTACATTTGATTTCTAAATATTTAGTTTATATGCAAATGATATTTCAGAAGAGGTGAAGAGTATTTAATGTATTTGCTATCTGTGCAGTTGTTTCCTGGAACTAATATAAAAACATAGGAGAAGCACTTTTTTTTTCCATCAGATGTCAGTCTGACAAAGAACACCTTTCCAGTAATATATGCTCAATATTTTGACCATATCCTAGCAAAACATTTAAAAGCATGCTTCATTTTAAACACATTAACAGATTGTATTTCTTTAAATTATGAATATGACGGTTTTTTGACAATTGAGGGAAAATAACTATAGAACTGCAGAAAACAGTCCAACACAAGTTCCAAATATGAATGTCACACTAATTCTAATGTAACACTAATTCCTGCTATTATTGCTGACTTAGTAAACATTGTGCTTCTGTCTCTCTTCTTAATGTTTCAGACACAAAAGTTTTTATTTAAGTGCGCGGTTTCACAAAATCCAGTTAGATTTTTTCCCTCCTCCTCTGTTAAATGTCAGCAAATGAACGAAACCCAGCTCTTCACTCTTTTTTTTTTCCTGCCATTGTTAAGAGAAGCTACCAGCAGGATCAACTCACAGTGTCTTGAAGAACTATCCTTATGATTGGAGTATTCCAGAGAAGACTAGAACTTTTAGTGAAAATTTCTCCCACACTTTCTCCCATACTTAAAGGAGTAAGAGCCAGGTGTTGTACAGCCTCTAAATACCAGAGAAAACTAGGGCTATCCATTAAGACTCTTGTTTGCATGGTGCCATAGCAGCAGGGTCTAGTAAGGTTTTCTTTCTGCAGTGGATAACAACAGTACTGTGAAATGTAAGTAGTAAGGTCAAGAAGACATTCAACTGACATTTAAGTACCTCCAGATTTCCTCCCCAAGCATACTATGGCAATCTCATAAATCAGCTTAAAAAAATTAGGAAAAAAGGAAATAACCTCTCTGGAATTATTATAGGAAATGAAAAGCATTTTCAGAGACCAAGAAGAAAAGTTATAAGGAGGAAAAGAAATTAGGAAGTCAATAATTTAGAAGTTGTGAGATAGCTTTCATTTAACCTTTGAGAAGAAAATAAAAGAATAAAACTGTGCATTAATTGCAGTTCTTAAAGGACCATGTCCAAAAAGAAAAAAAGTGGAGAAGATGCTGGTGAGGAGAAGACTGTTCTACCATCTTAAGATGATAGCTAAGATAGAAAGAGAAATTAAATATATGAATTAAAAAATACTAGAAAAAAGGAAACATTAATAAAAATCCCCACCATCTTCACTTGTTACTAGCTAACTATGAGTAGAAGTTCTATTACATAGAACAGCTTGAAAGTGTAAGGCAGAATCATCTCAACTCTAAATATCCAAAATGTCAAACAAGAAATCTTAACTCTATTCAAGGATTCATCAATGTGCTACTTCACCATCTTATCCTGGAAACTGAGAAGATTATTTCCTTGCCTTCTTGCTTGCAGAGGTGTGATGAAGGATTTCTGATGCTTTCTGCATGAGAAGTTATGTTTTAGCATTTTCTGACCTATAGTAAGTGTCAATGAATTGTGCTTTTCATTTCCAAAGCTAATTGTCATTGGCTTACGCAAAACATCAACAAAATGAAGGTGTTTATATTTTTGTGTCATCCACTTATAAATACTCAACAAGAAAAAAATTTCATACTAGTTCTACTAAATTAATTTTAAGATCAGGGCCAAACACCTTCTGTAGTGGCATGTATGTGGAACAAAGCAAACTTTCAAAATCTTTTCTATCTTTTTAACTTATTGAAGTAGTATGTAAATGAAATGTGTAGGAAACATCTCATAGAAAGAAAAATTACATCTGACTCGTGGAACACTTAAAGGAAGTTTCCTGCTTTGTTTTTTAGTAGTATGTACAGTTAGTTGTATTCAGTTGCATTTCAGCTTTTATGTTCACTTTTCTGCTTTTGCACATTTTGGAATTCTATTGGTAGATGCAGAAAAAGACAGATGTGGGAGCTATGTCAGGATATACAGAGTAGGGCATAAGCAGAAATAATCTCCACGAAGGTAGTAGAAATCTACTTTGACATTCTTCAAGTTGCACAGTGCTGAAAGACATCAGACAACTGGAAAAAATTGGTCTTAATGGGACATTATAAGGCAAACTAAAGAAGAAAAAAGTACCTGCAAAAATATTGTCATGTTGGCTGACTGAAAAAGTTTAAGGCAGAATTTTGAGGAGTGACGTGATTTTGAATTACTCAGTTTTGCAGAAGTCATACTGAAGCTCCTGTTTCTTGATTATCATTTGGAAATATGGTGTGGGCAACCCTTAAAGACCCGAGGGGACATTTCTGTTCTTGGCTCCCTGGAAAATGTAGACTCGTGCTAGGTCTCGTGATACAGACATGAAGACTGAACAAATCAAGGTACAAGGAGTATGAAAAGTTGTTCTACAATAATGTTTCATAAATTTTGTGATTTCACTGCTCAGGTGTTTACAAGTACTCTTCTCCTGATCTCCCAGTAGAAAAAAATAAAGAAAAAATCAAAGCAAAAAAAAAACCCCAAACAAAAACACCCACCCACCTACCTCCAACAGAAAAATCACACCAAAAACTCAGCATGAGTTCGGTGGAATATATCATATTATTCCTCTCGTAATAATTTGTGAGAAGAAAAATGTGTTATAAACTGGCATGTTCTGATTATCTTTGTTACCTTATAACTTCTTTCTTCTACAACTTTTGCTCTTAGTAACTTAAAATAACAGATAAGAAAGAAGAAGAAATGTGGTACAGATCAATAGAGAATAATTTTTATTGAAGAAAAAAAAGCTAGTTCAGATTTATGTTAGTACCTGAAAATGAAAAACATGCATGGATAGTCCATGCTGTTCACAGAAATCGATTTTAATGCAGAAAATTACATTTATGCAATGGATCAACTTGGCTGTCAGGCATGTTTCAATGCAGTAAATGCTAATCACTGGGGTAGTGTCTAACAGCATCTGTGTGGAAGAGATGCTGCTATATCAGGCCACTTAGGCTCATTACTCTCCATGTTGCTAAACAGGTAAGTTGAATCAGTGCCTTTTTTCTCTACAAAAACTCAATTCCATGACTCTTCCTTAAGAAACTCTAGATCTACCTGTCCTTTCAGCACAGACTTCCCTCAAGGTCTCTGGTGGGCTTTCACCAGGGAGTCCTGGAAAATCTTTCCCTGTGAGTTAGCTTAAAAGAAACTTAAACTAACTGAATAACTTCACATTTAGCAACAAAAATGCATAAACCAAGAAAGAATTTGACAATATTTGTGATATCAGGCTTTTTGCCCTGCATCATATAATTTGGCCTGGAAACGTGAAAAGTACAAAGTAATTAAGTGCTATAGAATTGCCAAGATGAGAGCTCTTTTTAGACACTAAGATCCAAGGTCTAGACTAAATCTAGGAACATTCATGCTGACAGTATGCTTGGTCCAAAATTTTTGATAGCATGCAGTCAGATGCCCTACAACTAAGAAACTAATTTTTTCTTAGTGATGTATGTTCCATCACCATCTTTCCTTTACCACAGTGGCCTCAAGTGATCCATGTCTTCTAGAGATAGAAAAAAGGTAACAAAATCTAGTCTCTTCCATATATAACACAACTCTATTTCCCCTTATTGAAATTAATATACTTAAAACCTTTATATATATTGCTTACAAAGTTATTAGTATTATAACATATAGATGTTAACACTTAGAGCTAACACCATAAAGAATTTTCTATATTAAAATATATGTTATTATTAATTTTCTATATTCTATATTATATTACGACTAAAGTAAATTATTATAAAATACAATGCTTCCAAAACTATTTCCATTGCTGATATAAATACAAGAATTTTCTTATGAAAGCAATGTTACTCATTTATTTTTAGAAACAAAAGAGATAATATTTTAAGAATATTGTTGCATTCTACAAACATGTAAACATTATAAGATTTGCATAAAGTAAGGTAATTGAGCACATTCTTCAACTACTCATTGAATCTGAGGAGAACAGATGCTGCTTACTCCCAGAGGTATGCAGAAAAAGGGGGAAGAATACATTACATACTCAAATATGACCCTCTTATTAATACAATTTATTATGTCTGTCTGCGAGTGCTCCTTTTCATTTTTAAGAGACAAAAAAGCTTGCAGGTATAGTAAAAAAATATTAGGAATTAGAATTTCATTCTGATTTCAATATTTACATGACTTTGGATGGGGTATTTTTGTGAGGGTTTTAGGTGTTAGTTGTTTTGTTTGGTTGTTTTTTTCAGTTCCTCGATCTATTTCTCATGCCAATAAAAGCAGCTACAGTAAATCACCTTTCTTGTTAATTGGTTGAGAGGGTTCCATGTGAATTTAAGCCCCACAGGTAAATGGATGAATGAGCTTTGCCTACATTTTTCTTTAGAAGTCTATCCAGTGATCCTTTTACAAAGGCTGTTGTTTTTTTTTTCAGGCTTTCACATATATGTAAGAATATAACTTTAGAGGATATGGCTGTCTTCAGAGTGTGTGTTTCTTATTCCAGGCACGTAGAGCACTCAATCAACTGCTTACTTTCAAAAAAATAACAAAACTACAGTGGAAAAGGTTTCAATCTTGCCTTGTCACAGAAAAGACAGGTAGAGGAGGACAATGTTGTCATTCTGATAAAATTTAATCATAAATAAAAGTCCACAGTACATAAATCTTCTTAGTATAGAAAATCAGAGATCAATTACTCTGTTAATTCACATAGGCATTAAATATTTTGTATGCACAGTTTCTGTAGCTAAGTTTATATAGAAAATGACCCAATCCTGAATCTCAGCACTTCGAGAATGGGTTGCTCTGGTATAAATTAACCACAGTTTCATGATAGTCTTTCAACATTATGTAAAATGAATTAGATTATCCAAACAGTAATGCAAGTAGATGCTAACAAGCTCAACAGAAGACTAAGTGGTGTGAAATCAGTGATCCAAGTAATGGATATGTATTTTACATGTGCTCAGTGGTTTATACCCCATGGTTTAGGAAGTCCATCCACATATTCCTGGCATCTAGTTATTTAAATTTTTAACTTACTCTGTTTAAAGTCACTTCCCACTTTCAGAAATGTGTTCCCAGAAAATTCTTCCTAACTGCTCAAAACAACAAGGGTAGGTCTCAAAGAACAGCTTAAAACAAGGTAATAATTTTTCCTGTGGTTTGAAATCACAGGGTCAGAAATCAGACAACTACAAAGTAATGTATTATAATGAAACATCTCTCCCTTGGGAAAGTATAACACATTCTTGCTTTCAATATTGTACTCATGATTCAAAAGCTTCGATTTTTATGACACAGGATATCATTGTCATCTTCTTACTCCAAAAGAGAAAATTAGCAGCAGTTAAAACTTACAATGTTCAAGCTTGATTCCATTAACACATCTGAAGTATTCTTCTGCCTAGTCAAAACCTGTAATGTTTGAGTTTTATGTTCCAATATATGTCTGGAAATCTCACTTAATGCTTTCCATAAAATAATACAAATAACCCTAGTAGAAGAACTCTACTTCTTTCTGAACTCAATTGCACTTGGAAACTAGCATTTAAAAATTGGAAAAAAACTCAGCATAGATATGTCTTTATCAGTATATCAACCCACAGTCTTGTCAGGTCTAGAGATATTCAGCTGATGGATCACTAAGCCTCTCTTCCAGTTTAGTTCTAATTACACTCTCTTCAGGCAATCGATTTCAAGGGATTACACTATAACAATAACATTAAAAATACATCACTTGTACCACGTCTCTTACAGTATATGCAGCATAGGCTATTCAGAAGGTAGAGCAATACATGACAATATGAAACTCTGACTTTGGTGCTGAAGATTTTCCATACAGTTCAAACTCTGAAACGTGTTTAGGCTTTATTTAAAAAAAAAAAAGAAAAAAAAAAGAAAAAAGAAAACTAGCAGAGAAATAAATTTTAAAAAAGATCCTGATTTTTCTGACATTTAAAGTCGCCAAAACTACTTTCTTTACTGCACCCTTCCAGAATAGAAATGCTAACCCTGAAGGGAGGAATAAACTCCAAAATGAGAAACTAAAAAAAACCTGTTTCAGACAGGAATTAAATAAACCCCTAACATATTTGATTATAGAAGGAAAGAAAGGTGGAGAGAACCATAATGCCAAAATTTTACACGGGAGTTATTCTGCATATTCTGAGTTATTTTTCTGCATAAACAAGATTTATGTAATTAAATTCACTGCATGAAAAAGAGATGTAACTTCCCCATGGACTACTGAACTCCAGATTGAATATTCATGAAAGATAAGGCTTTTTTTTACAAAGAGTAGTTCTACTTTTTGCCACAGAATGACACAGAAATTACACCGAGAAATATAGTCAAATGAGGTGTTGGTAATATACATTTCTCCACAGAATCTAATGTACATATTTCTCCTACATCTTTTCTTGAAATCTTGTTCTGTAAATTGACACGATATATTTAAAGGTAAGAAGATAGCTGATGTTGTAAAGACAGAAACGGAGAGGAAAACACATTTCAATTTTCTCACCCTCTGGTTCAGCATGGCAATCAGAATGTGACTCTGATGTCCAGCACAAGCTGGAACAGTGATATTGTTGAAAAATTTAATACTGAGATGACTAAATATTACTCCCTTTAATGGCTGTAATTTCCATCATCATCTTATAAGTCTGAGATTTCAGTATTTGATCAGTAATATAATTATTTTCTACTCCTGGAATTACCACCTCTATGCTAAAATAAATAAGCCTTAATCAGTTTTGGATTGTAAACCGAAACAGCAAATTCTGGAATATGAAGCAACATAAACATAGACATGAAACAGATCAAATAGTGTGCAGTATTCAACATTTTTTTTTTTGAAGAGTCTTTTCTTAACCGTTGTTCCGCTGTATTTGTTTCGATATCTGGTAGCCGCTGTCAAGTCAGAATTGAAACAACTTGCCTTGGACTGCTTAAGTCTCACCCTTTGGGGAAGCTATTAGTATATGATATCTGATTACATGAAGGATGGCAGTCAAAGAATTTAGGTATCTAAAACCTGTGTAGTTACCTAAAACCTTCAGATGAAATGGTATAACAGGTTCAAATACACTTTATTTGTTCATCAATGAGTGTTATTTCCCTAAATTTAGAGAAGTGTGAAAAATGAGAAAGAAGAAAATGCGTCTCTTAGAAGAGACCAGTCCTCGTACAAAAGCCAGAGTCGAAATGCCATAACTGTGGCTGTGTTTTGGGATGCCTCGTTCTCGAATGTGCTGTGGAGACATGGGATATATTGTGACAGACAGGCCTGCTTTTGCACATGTTATTGTATGGCATTTTTCTTTACTAGGGTATAGTGTCATAGAGGGAAAGATGATTTGTTTGCCTTTTCCTGCCACTTAATCTGTGGGTCTTCCTGAGCCCCAGAGGCAGAGTACGGGCAGATATGACTGGGTGGGGTGGTGGTGACCTGGGAAACCATACCACTGCAGGGACTGAGGGGCTCCTAGGAAGCTCAGGGAGCATATATAGAGATCTACATGTCCTGCAAGTTTGAAAAACTGCTTGTGGGCATCTGGAAAGGATCATGTCAAACTTACCACAATTTAAACATCCATTGAAAAGATTCTGGTCCTAGGAAGAAATCTGGCTTAAAAGATGTTCTTTTCAAAGGCACAGTAGGCTGATTACAGCAGAGTAAAGGAGGCTGGCTTTCAACTCTATGTCTCCTCTGATTCATTCTGAGCTTTATACAAAAAATATCTTGACTTGTAGTCTGATAGAACCAAATTTCAAAGGTCCACAGCACTTCTGGGGTGTTTAGGGTGCTAACTGCACATGAACTTCCCTGTGTGCTTTCTCTCTGTCTCTCATGTCCCTTCAAAAGGCACCATAGTCATGTAAAATTGGTCTACCGGTAAAGGAGTACTTGGGAAGCAGTAGGCCTAGGTTCAGGCCCTCCTCTGTCAAACCATGTTCAAATCCACATCCATATTTTGCTTTTACAGAGAAAAGTATGAAAAGCATGCAATACACAGTACTCCATTTTTCATGCAATAGCTGTGCCAGGTAATTGCCAGGAAATGGACAAAATAATATAATTTATTTCAAAACCTCACCCCAGAGCTATACTAAAATACTGACCTAGACATGTCCATTATGCAGCAAAGAACAAAATATATTAGAGACTGAACTTGGAGAGGAGTTCCTGAATTTCAGTACCTGCTTATGCACTTTATTCATTAATTACTCGATATAAGGTATGTAAAAACTTCTATATTGCACAGGTAACACCATAATCAGACTATGCTCCCATACTTCTTCCCTAATTTCTAGAGACCATTGAGAGTAAAACATTACGTCTTGGATACTCTGTAAATCTTCATAGTAATCCATTACTCAAGTGTTTTACATGACTTAACAGAAAATGTATACCTTTCCTTCCAAGAAAGCTTTCTTTTCAGTATGAGTTAGTGGTTTTACAGCTGCCTCTCAACATTAGTGGAAATTGCAGTCTTCAAGAAAGGAATACTGTACTGTCCTCAGGAGTCATACTTACTTACATGTCAACAAATTTTGGTGGGAGAAGTCTCAATGAGAACTATACCATGATATCTTCTAACAGTTTAGAGAGAAAAATTATTCCTGCTTGCAGAAAGACCCATAAATATTAATTTTATGAGCTTCTGAGGATTTCGATACATCAACACAGGTGTTGCTGGGCCACTCCTCCGCTGCTTTCTAAAACTGCTATATGAAAAAAGCTCCTCAGTCTCTTTGTCAGAAATATTTCATGTTATAATTTTATTGGTGTAATTTGTGTTATTAGTGGAATAGCTGAACAACGTTTTCAATAATCAAGTGGTAAGTTGCATTATATTAATTGGCAAAATATTCAAACAGTGCAGACACAAAGGAAAATATATTTCTTCAGAAAATATGAGGCTGAACAAACTTTCGGAGAATCAAACTCTAAGGTAAATTTAATACAATCTATAATTATTTTGCAAAATATTTTTGTTTATTAAGACTTCACTTACAAAATGTGGTTTATATACTACTTATATCCAGAATCATAATAAAATATACCTTCTCTATCCTGAGAGGTTCCCAACTCTGTTACTTAGGATAATAAAAGACTGTACATAAAACAAACTATTATTTTGATGATCAGGAAAGTGTATTTTGCAGTGTAATTAATCGGCTGTAAAAAGGATTTCTTTTTAAACCCTGTCATTAAAGCCTCTTTAGAAATACCTTTTTCCTCCACAGTTTTCTGTATTCTGTTAATTGTATCTATCTGAATCTTTCTCTGCAATTTTCCTGCTTATCAGAAAAGATGCTCAATGCATTGTGATTAGCCCATTGGATGGATATTTATAATTTACATTTTATGAAAGAGATTCATGCTGTTCTAAACAGTTCTTCCTTTATTATATTTCCAGAGTATGCTAATAACAAAAGAAACACTGTGTATTTACTCTTATCACTGAATAAAAGCATCAGTTTGGTACATGAAATGTGATAGAGAGGGTAGCCTTAAGCAGAGGTCTATAAACCAGTCAAAACTGGATCAAAAATAGACAAGGAAATGTCTGTGAGATGGATAGGCTTGTACAGATTGCTGAAGTTCACCCAGGATGAAAAGACACTTTCTATTCAGCCTTGTATGTAGAACTTATCATTAAATGTACGTAAGGAGCTTTTTTCTCTTTCTGAAAAAATAGTTTTCTCTTGCTTCTTTCAATCAAATGAGATAAGCAATATGGTTTTCTTCCCTATATGATTTATAAAATCTATTTTTTAAACTATGTATGTATTAAATGCATTAATTTTATTTTCTTTTCAACCCAAATTTCCAAAAGGTTTTGTTCTTCCTATGTAGCTTTCTCCTCAGACTTAACAAAAGGAGTGGTGCAGCATAAAAATTTCAGGAAAACTCACCTGGAAAGAATATATACTATACATGCACTGGGCAAAATGTAAGATGCATTGCAGGGCTATTTTCTAAAAATTATTTCATTATTATATATTCATTATGTATTTTTTCATATATCAACCATATTAAAGTACATGATACCAGTATTTTACAGCAGGACTGGTAGCTGTTTGTGAAATGCACCAATTTCCCCCTCTTCCTTCAGATATTCAATTTTTGCTGTAAGTTTGTAGAATGTTGTGAAGAAATCATGCATATGATGGGGGGGAGGAGGGAATTAGTTATCATATACTCCAGAAGTGAGATATGCTCACTTTAAGTGTCACCTTGTGCATGCCACACACAGTAAACCAGAGCAAAATGAGCATGATACATGAGAAAATATTTCATACTAGATAACAATCCAGGGATTGTTTACAAAAATGACAAATTGGAAAATACTTCCGAGTCAGTAAGCATTGAAAACTGCAAGTTGATAATTAAGGCTTAGAAATAATAGGACAAGCAATTTAGTGGGTGAGATGCAATAGTGTGTTCTGAACCAGGTGAAGAAGACATGCCAGAATCAATAAGGGGATTTCTGCTCAGAGTACCAATGCTCAAAAATGCAGTGTTTATACCTACCCTCCAAAGTTCACCCTGTTAGGAACAAAGCAGACCTGCCAGGGGTGTCTACACATACTTTCTGTACAAGACACTCCCTGGGAAAAGAGGGGAGTTTGCATATGCTTCTGTGTAAAACTGAGACATGATTAGAGAGTGAAGACATTCAGAGGAGCTCATGAGTTCTCTAATCTAGACCATGTACCAGCCTTTGGAATCACCCAGTCTGGTAAAAGTAGTGGTTCTTGTTTCTGATTTGAATTGATGTGAAGCTTTGAACACAACTATAAGCTTGAAAGGTAAGACCACCTACAAAATGACTGGAAACAAAAAGAAAATTAGTGAAAACTAATTTAGAAACTAATTAGAAAACTCCTTGAAAAAGTATTCCTGGCCTTTTGTGATACAAAAGTTCAATCAGGAACAAAAGCTTCTCATTGGCAGATTTCAATTTGTCATCTGAGCACTGGGTTAATTTTCTCTAAGTAATTCTGACTTGTTCCAATATTTACAGGTCTGTAATTTTTTTTTTTTTTCCTCAGTTGATTAGATTTTGATATGCCTGTGCAACAGGGCAAAACCAAAATACTACTGCTCCCTGAAACTCACAGCCCAAATATCAGAATTAGGTAAGCACTAGAAACCCTTTGTGGTAACAAATGAGTTGTTTAGTTTGGTTGGTTTGCTTTGTTTTGTATTTAAGTTGAATACAAGGGTTTCATTATTATTATAATACTTCAAAATACAAGTAAATGGAAAGTCCTCCCAGAGGCACATTCTGAAAACTCTTAAGAAACTGAGTTTCGTGCAGAGTCAGGAATATAGGGTCATCAAGAAAAATTCAGATGTTAAACATCTGTTTCTATGCTGTGGTAGCCATGAGTTTTATTAGCAATTTCCTTGGGTTTTTTGCAACTTAAAAATGAGAAATAGAAACATTGACAGGAGTTAAATGGAATAAGTTCCATATTTTGTGGGGTTTTTTTCCCTGACTTTCTATCCTGTCTTATATTTTTTTAAAGAGATTATTATCAGTGTAATACTCACATTCCCAAAGCCCATTTTCTTTATCAACCTGAAAGTTGTCCTCCCAAAAGGAATCAGAGGCAAAAATGCCATTGTAAAGTATTTCACTTCCAAGTTGAGGAGCAAGTAAAATGCTAGCAGCTAAGGTGCAGATGTAATTTTGCTGCAAACAATGAATTTGTTTTCCAATTTATTTCTCAAATTTTCCTCCAGAGACTCTCACCAAAATTTCCTTACTCCTCTCTAGTTCTGGAATAAATTTAATGTCAGGAAATCTATTTCACCAATGTTAATCCCAGGAGATACATATATTTGGATGTTCTTTTTCAGTTACATTGCTAGGGGAAAAAAGTAAACATGTCCAGATCGCTATGTGAAAAACTGAGTGTCCTTTTATGACAAATCAGGAATTAAAGCTACAGAATCATTACAAGGTGATATTTATAGGTTTTGGTCCCTAAATTTCACTAGCAGGACAGTACTCTGAGGCATGTGGGACATATGACCTCTGTCATGAGGTAAGCTGACCACTGAGAAAAAGATGAATTCATTTTTTCCAGTTAATGATAAAACAGTACTGGAAATAAAAAAAATTATCCTTCATCTACAATTTTTTGGGATCCTGTGAGCAGCTATGTTGCTTAGGGTGCTTAAAATATTTCTGTACCACAAATCCCTGGAATTAAGTAGTCTCCTTGGTTTTAAACATTGATGCATCAAAGGTAATGCTCAGTTCTCTTCACTTCAGTCAGTTTAAGACAGAAAATATAGGTGAATTTCAGAAAAAAACAGTGTAAAGAGTGAAAGACTCTGGAATAATTTTGCTATAGAAGCCATATCACTTTGGAGCATTGTTAATATACTGAAGTTTGCTTAATATATAATGCAGAGGAAATCTGACTGGTAGAAATTTGATCAAAAGTGAGGCTCTGTGATTCAGAAATAATTTTCTGGCACACTGTGATAACAGAGTAAGAGATACCTGTCACACCTGACTACACATTTCTGATTTTTTGTTGTCTGAAGCATCTCTATACACTGACACTTCTAAAACATTTATAGCTTCCCTAATACACCAGGTACATGGTTTTGGTTTTCTGTTGCATCAAAAGACGAAGGAGGAGAGGACTTCCTGAAGAGAAATACACATCATCCAGACTAAATCCTTTAAAATTGTGATATGAAGTGATTGGAGTATATGTTATTCATTCAAGCATAGCAATAACTCTCCAGAGGGAGAAAAGCAGGAGTGAAAATTGGATATGTTGTCACAAGGGCAAAATAAAAAAAAAATTGTTACCCCCAGATTTTAAATCTTCTAAGGTTGGAAAACACTACTTCTTCACTTCCTTTGGAGAGACAGGCAAAACATTTGGGATATCCTTGCTATGTAAGCAATTTGGAAATTACTCTAAACAGTCTACCATGCAGTCGACCTTTCAAAACATGAGTTTATTCGCAAACACATAAAATAGGAACACCATTGTAGTGAAAATAAACTATCTGAATAGGTAAGTTGTATACGTAAATTTATATACAGAAAATGCCCATACACATATATTCCAGGTTCAGTTCTGCTGTAGATTAATTTCAGCTATGTAAAAACGTCTACAGCATGTTGCCAACCTGTTGCCACATTGTAGGAATAAACAGATATTGTGACAGTCATGGAAAAAGGGAGGGGAATAGAAAGAGAGAGTGCAGGAATGTGGGCAGATAGAAAGGAAAAATATTTCATTGTCTTAGTGAATCTTGAATTCTCTCAGGAGAAAAAAAAGTAAGCAGCATGACTACAATTTTCAAGGAATGAACTTCTTTCTAGAAACAGAGAAACTCAGCTACACAACAGCAATAATGCATTTACAGTGGTTACACACTTGGAAAAGAATTATCAGAATGAGCAAAACAAAATCATTTATGTGGAAGGCAGTTTCAAGACAAACAACATTCAAAGAGAGCATAGAGGGATTAAAAAGTAAAACTAATAAAGAAGCACCGAGACAAACCACAATGATCCTTTCAGTAGACCTTCTGTGCTTGAGTTATTACATTTCAGACAACTGAAGTCACAATTTTCAGACCTATGTAAAACCTACGTGATCTAATAAACAAGAAGGCATAAAACTGATACTATAAAGGAAAATGCACTATTACATAAATTCTATTGGATGGACTAAAACACTCAACTTACTTAAGCCACAGAGTATCTATAAATGAAGAGAAACAATTGTCTTCCTCCACAGGAAATATTTAGACATACTTTCCTGAAAGATATGTATGCAAAATCAAACAGTTTTATAGATCAAATAATCAAAAAACTAAGCTGATTTAGTCTTTAAGAATTAGAAGGTCTCATATTCCCACTAGAGAGAATGCAGGTAAAGTAATGGCTGAAGATCTGTTCTTGAATGACAAAATAATTTAGCAATACAGGCAGAGTTACCCATTGCCCTCTTCTGCTGATTCTGTCATGATCATTCAGTTAGTACTCTAAAGAATGACCTTTGTCAATTAATCAGCTGGGGCACCCACTCCTTCCTAAATTTAACTGCTAATTACATCCTGTTGTGAAGTATGACATTTTAATACATTGCTTTTAGGTTATTGCAACACACAATTAGTCAAACCTTTGATCCCTTATATGAACCTGAAATCAGTGATAGAAACACTGAAGTACACTTTACAGCAGGGCAGAAAAATCCGATTAGTTCTATGGGTACTCTGATAAAAATTGACAATCTGTCATTTCATTCCCTTTAAATAAGGCTCATGCATTTAATATATAAAAGTTACATAGTCTGGGATAATTTGGGGATAGCCACACTTCTGAGGAAGAATTCAGAGCTGATTCAAGTGTCATTGGTCATGGGTTACAGATCAAAGAGAGGTTTAAACAATTTTAAATGTAGCTGGATTTGATTTAATTGAAAAGAACAAGATCAAGAAGGTAAATTGCTAACAGTATCTCAGATAAAGTCATGGAAGACTTTGAATTTGTCAGTTTAAATGTTTAGCCTCTGCTAAGCAAAAAAAATATGTGCCAAGAAGATAGTGAACACTAGTTTATTGCCTGAAACAGCAGCTGTTTTAATTGATTGACAAATGAAGAGAAACAAAGAATAAAAAAAAGTAAATGAAAACAATGTAAGAATGGGCAGTTTTGTAATTGGAAATTGTAAAGGTCACTGAACATGCTTTGTTGCTATCTGATTGAATGGAATAATTGTTTTGTGGAAAACTTTATGTAGAGCCTGGATATTAGCAATATTGACTCTCATAAAATAAGGGTGGTTTTCATTAATACTTTGAGCATGAGCGGACATAGCAAATGTGGAGTTGTGCTGATTCTGTAAAAAACGTCAAAACATTTACACACAAGTATACACTTTTGATCCACTCTGAGATTATGCAAAATATTTCTGAGGAATATTGTTAATATGAGTAACAAGAAATAAAAAGAAAAAAATTAGGAGATTGAGAATGAAACTATTAATTTAATTGAAAAATTACCTTTTTACAAATAAAATAGGCATTTATTGGTCCTGCCTGACCAACTTAGGTGCATTCGACTATGGAGCCACTAGCTACATCAGTGGACAAGAGAAGGGCAACAGATGTCGTTTATCTGGACTTTTGTAAACCCTTTGACACAGTCCCCCACATCATTCTTTAAATTGAAGAGAGACAGATTTGAATGGTGGACTGTTAGGTGAATCGGGAACTGATGGGATAGGCACATCCAGAGTAGTGGTGAACAGCTCAGAGTCTCAGTGGTGAACAGCTCAGAGTCCCAGTGGGTGCCAGTAACAAGTGGTGTCCCTCCAGGGTCCATATCGGGACATTAATCTTCATTAATGACATAGACAAAGGGATTGAGAGCATCCTCACCAAATTTGCGGATTTGAGAGCACCAAGCTGAGTGGTGCTGTTGATACACCTGAAGGATGGGATGCCACTCAGAGGAACGTGGACAAGGACAAGAAGGGGGCCAATGAGAACGTCATGTAATTTAACAAGACCAAGTAGGAAGTCCTGCACGTGAGTCACGGCAACCCCCATTATCAACACAGGCTGGGGGATGAACAGATGGAGAGCAGCCTTGCCCAGATGGACTTGGAGGTGCTGGTGGATGAGAGGCTGGACATTACCCAGCCATGTGCACTCACACCCCAGAAAACGAAATGTGTCCTGGGCTACATCCAAAGCAATGTGGGCAGCAGGGCAAGGGAGGGGATTCTGCCCCTCTGTTCCTCTGAGACCCCACCTGCAGTGCTGCATCCAGCTCTGGGGTCCCCAGCACAAGGAAAGACATTGACCTGTTGGAGTGGACCCAGACGAGGACACCAAGATCATTAGAGGAAAGGCTGAGAGACTTAGGATTGTTTAGCTTGGAAAAGAGAAGGCTTTGGTGTGACCTAACTGCAGCCTTCCAGTACCTGAAGGGACCCTGCAGGAAATGGAGAGAAGCTATTTACAAGAGCATGTAGTGAGGACAAGGCGGAATGGCTTCAAACTGAAAGAGTATGTTTAGACCAGCTATTAGGAGAAATTCTTTACAGCAAATTCGTTGCCTAGAAGAGTTGCGTATGTTTCATCTCTGGAAGGGTTCAAGCCCATGTTGGATGGAGGTCCAAACAACATGGTGTAGTGGAAACTGTCCCTGGCTATGGCAGAGGGGTTGGAACTAGATCATCTTTAAGAACATTTTCCAACCCAAACTACACTATGATTCTATGATTTATTATATAAAAAAGAAAAAAAATCCTAGATGAATTGTATAAGTTCATAACCTAAAATTCCCCTTTCAGTGCTTCTAAAATTATTAATACACTGTTTTAAACATCCCAAACACCAATGTTTAAATCATTATTGCCCCGAATCTGACATCAATACATGAAATTATTTTGATTGGGAATGCATACAAGTTCTTCAATCTCTTTCTTAAGTAGAAATATAGTTCTCCACTATATTTTGCTATGAGTATATATACAGGCAAATATGTAAGCCCACATAAAGTCTTCAAGAGTTAGGAAAAAACTCTTATTTTTTGGGATAATCTTCAGCTAAAGATATTGCTTTTTTCAGATATTTTTTCCAGATATTTGGAACATTTGTTTCAATCCATAACCTCAGAACAGATGCCCATGTAGATATTCTTTATGCTTACACATTTCTCAAGAAAGAAATATCTCTATCCTTTTCCCCCAGACAGCATATTTTTGATAATTAATATGTGATGTAGTAGTTTAAATTTAACCTAGTTCTTTGTCTGAAAACTTTCAATAAAGCATCTTTCAACTGACTGAAATTTTATTATTCTGTTCTATGTCATCTTATATGAAAGTGAAATCATCACATGCTATTACAGTGGCCTGAAAAATGATTCAATATGCAATTTAAAATGCTGACTATTCATTGCAAATTGAGAAACCATGTCAGAGAAAACCCCTGTTTGAATCAGGAGTATGAAAACCAAATAAAATCTTTTCAGTCACAATTCTGGTGTTCTGTCACTTTATCTTTTGTAACTTTAACAAGCTACACTTTCACAAAAGAAAGCCACTATGAATTATCTTTAGCTTGCCTCTTGAGGGATAATTATTTCATATCACTTGTGTGTCAAAGATGGAAGGTTTCAAATCAATCCTGAAATTGGTTGTTCCTCCTAATGAAGTAACATTTGCAGGGTTCATTACTCTGTTACACATTTCTGCTAAACCATACTGAAGGTTTAAAAGAATAGCCCAACAAGTAATTTGTTTTCATACTATATGAAATGCTTTCTGTCATTTTAATACATTGCAATGCTTTTCCTTTCGTGTGCTGTCCTACAGCCAGTTTTCACTTCACGGGAGTGGAAGTGAAATGAGCTTTCTGAAAATAAGTTTTCTATTTAAAAAATTGAGAATCATTTCACCAAACACTTCTCAGAGTAGATATTTACATTAGCCCTGGTGCTCCAGACTAGCTTTAGCATTATTGGGGAAGATGGCACATAAATCACTCTTTAAAGAGTACCTGTTTCTCCCACTTTAGCTATAAAGGGAGTTCAGATGTTCAGTACTCTGTTCAGCACACAGATGACCAATGCCATGGAGGTACTCTCAAGTATCCCACCTCGTCTCCCTCCAGAAGACCACAGGTTCCCCATCCAGTATTTCAGGCCTGTCCCAGATAGCTTAGGGTAACTCATGTGCTTTTGTGCTGTCACAATTTCAAAGGGCCTGTGATCCAACAAAGTAGATCAAAGGTCCATGTACAGGTACCTGGAGTGGGATGCAGTTCAAGATTAGTATCTTTCAATGTGGATTTACTCTGTGTGTGTGAGCTCTTTGTAAGCACCCATTATACTCAGAGGTGATCTACAGCTTCACAGGACTCCCACAGAGGCAACTAGTGCCTTTTGAAGTATCCTGAGATATTAAAAGGTATCTGAGAGCTCTCCAAGGGGCTGGAAGATAGGATAAATTCTTCTTGTATGTTCCTCTGGGTTGGCAGGTAAAGGCCAGCTGCCCAGAGATTGCTCAGGATATCTTAGGAATCCTTGGGGCCCCAATACATACTTGCAGAGAATCTGCTCAAACTGTGGTAGACACCTGGTGTCTTCTCACCTGAATAAATTCCTAAGCTTAATTGAATAAGGGCTTATAATTTTGTCTAAACATAATTCTATGCTGACATTTGAGATGACCCAGTATTTCTTGTCCAAGGATACACATAATATTCTAATTCACTACAACCCTCCAAGAAACCCCAACATAAAGATTTTATTTTTGTGAGATATTCAAACTTCTTTTCTGAAATGGGAAGGTAAAAGTCATTGTAAAAGTCCCTTAACAATTCTATGCCATTAATTTAATCTACTTTATTATTCTTTCTCTAATACTAATTTTATCATTGAACATCCATAAGAAATTTTACATTTATTTTTAAGTCATACTCTTATTTATTTGTCTGTAAAATAATTGACTGCATATTCTTGTCTATAGCCCACTTTTCAATACCTGTTATATTCCCTTTCCTCTCTCCTTCAGTCTCTCAGAGGTCCTTTTATATGTCACATTTTGCCAACATTCTTCCCCACTGTGAAATATTGCAGAATTAGGACTGTTTTAATAAGATACCTACCATATTAAACAGCTGTAACTGTTTAATACCCCACTATACTGTGGGGATATTACTTAAATTTTAGTATGTGGAAGTATAACAGTGACCTCAAATAGCTATTTCTATTTTTATTTCTTAACTTCAGATTTTATGGGTCTTTGATATATTTTCAGCTGAGTACTGTTTCAGTCAATCTAACAGACTCCTTACACATTACATTTATTCCTGACACCCTCCTTTTACACTTAATTAACTTGATTAAATATTTATACTGCTGTCACAGCCTATGTCCCTATCAAGATTGAGGTCCTGTTGTGTTAACTGCTAGGTACAGTACAAACACAGAAGTCCATCATATTAGTTACTTAAGAAAAATATTGTTAGCTTTTCATGAAGAATTACTTGCTATATGAAATATTATTCAATCTTTCTATTAGAAAATAACCTTCTTTAATACAAAGTGCTTTAATTTGAAGGAAAAATGGTATACTTTTTCACACTTAAGGATTAAGATAGCTGTCTGATTACAGCAGCAGTAATATCTTACCTAAATTGTAATTATGAGTATTATCATTATGTTCAATCAACATGACCATCAGTACTTACTGCAAGGTATGCAAAATGAGAAATACAAACAGCTTTATAACAAGTAGCAATTCATATGCATTGTTAGTGGCAAAATAGACCATAAAGCAGACGTTTGCATTCACAGGAAGGAAGAGTAAATATGGAGCTCATACATTAGTTTCTAAAGGAGCTCATACATTATGTATCTCACACATCTCAGAAGCAAAGCGGCAAAAAAATAAGTTATCTAAGAACACACACAAGAGAAAATTCTAATCCTTATGCATATTCCACTACACATACTAAGCTCGTATTATTTCTGAGTGAGTTACTGAGATAGCAAACCAAATGAATAAGTTCATACCAGGGACTGGTACGGCAGGATAATAGTCTGAGCATGGCAAAATTCCCAGTTCTACCAAATTAACAGAAACAGCAAAGATCTTGATGTAATCCAAATTTAAGTTTACACAGTTTTTTATTTAGACTTGCAAGAAAATGAAAGAGAGAACCTGACAGTTATTTAAGTAATAATTACAGATCCTGTAATATTTCAGAAAATAAATATGCCATTGTGTTCAGAGAACTTAATTCCCAGTTTATATGAGGCACCAAAGAATTATGGCTGCTCTGACCATCACCTTGTAAGAAGCATACACTCATAAAATCACTTCATATCACAAATTTTGGTCACAAATCTCCTCAGGTACCTGTACTCTGAGTTGCCTCAGATTAAGGAACCTATTGCAAATTGAAACTGTGTTCTTAAACTATGCCTATACACCTGGGTGCACTCAATCCATAAGGCATACTCCTCCTATTTAAAAACAAGCCTGGTGCACATCCTGAGCCCATCTGAGACGGAATGGGTTTAGGAAATGTAGCAGAATATGTTTAAGGCTTAAACATGTCTAATGTATCTTGGGCACAATTAAAAGATTGGGATCCTATAGGGGTCAGGTGAGCGTGATCAATTAACTATCACTGATAGACTGCAACTAGACAAAATGTCTCAATTATAAGTTTCTTAAAGATAAGATAGTAATTATTTCAATGATACCCTCAAATGGAAAAAGAGCAGAAATAGGGCTACAGAATAGAGCTTGAAGGGAAAGATAAGTTTTATGAAGTGTTTGTGTATGTGAGTATACTGTCAAACAGTATGCAACCAATGTAAAACAGCAGCACAGAGTGTCTTGGCAACAGTCACAAATTAGCAGTTTTCAGCTTTTACCTCTGTTTGGTAAGTAAATAGCTACTATATCTGTTGGAAAGTAGCATGAGAACCAGAGCTATTAAGGCTTCCAAGCTGTGGTACATTTATAAAAAGCATGTATCCCGTGTGTAGTGACAAGGTTAAATAAATATGTGTTCCCTTAGCTATTCTGAGATCTGGATGAAACTAAGCACCTCATTCAAGATGATAAGTAAATAGATTACTTTTGAAATTATCTGCATTTAATGAATTCCCTGTTTAAGTAAGGTAAAACAAAACACAATTAATATAATTCAATCTTCAAGTGAAGTGTTTAAATATCAGGTTACTTTCGGGAGAAATAAAAACCACTGTTAGCTACAAAATACTGCTTTGCAAATATTTCTTGATGGCCTGATTTTTTATTTTTTTTAAAGTAAAACATTCACCATACAAAACTGAAATAAAACTAGAACAATACTCAACTGGTAAAATATTCAAAAGGGCTTCAAGGCATAAGAGCAGAACATCTTCTGCTGTCAATGTTGCACAGATTTGAAAGTGCACAAGTTGAAAGACCAACCCTTCATCCTCAGATATTAGGAAAAAATTTGTTCTGTTAATATTGCTGAAGCTTGTCACTTGGAAAAACTAGAATTGCCCCTTAAGCCTCCTATTTGAAGATGCATATGTCTTTTTGGCAAAACAGTTGAATTTCTGAATGAGATAGAAATGACTGTCTGTAGACAAGGATGTCTATCAGAATGATAGGGCGTCTGTTTTCTCTCTCAACTGCTAGGCCACCAGACTATTAGATCTTTGCACTAGATAAAAAGATAAATTTGTAGCTGAGGGATGTCTTTAGCATTTCCTTGAGATTTTCTGATAGTCTTGCTCTTCTGGTATCCAGCATTACTGATCTAAACTGACAGGTCAGTCAGGTTACAGAAGTGTGTGGTCACATTGCTCCAGCCCGCTGTGAGCTGAGGCCATGCACCACCTCTGTGTAACCTGCCTGCTCCCCACTCCACTGAGGTGGGATGCCTGGCTGGGACTGCAGATGAGGCTCAGCAGTCCTTGCCTTTCGGCTAGACATTTTCTACCTGAGCTTCTCCAAGTTTTTCAATTCAGTTTCCCACAGACTCCTCCCAGAGAAACAGATGCATTATGGTCCAGGCAGGTGGGGATCTGTCTGTCCAGTGGCACCCAGAGGGGAAGTTGTAAATAACTCCTTTTCAAAATGACATTGTGCCACAAGTGGAGACCCCCAGGTATCAATATAGGGCTCAGTGTTGTTTAGTATCTTAATAAGTGATCTGGACAGGGATTTAATGTACCCTGATGAAGTTTACTTATGTTAGTAAACTGAGTGGGGCAGTGAACACTTGGAAAGAGAGAGTCACTTTGCATTAAGACCTGAATATGCTGGAAGAGTGGGCTAACAAGACTCTTACAAAGCTCAAAAAGGAGGAATGTAAGGTCTTGCACCTGAAAAACATAATCCAGAGATAGTGCACAGGCTGGCATCTGCACAGCCGGGGAACAGCTCTGTGGAAAGGGACTGGGGTGTGCTGGTGGTCAAGCCCATTGTGAGTGAGCACTGCTGCTGCAGCAACAAGGGCATCACCAGCACAGATCATCAGTTCCCCATCAGATCAGATTATCCCAATCTGTCCAGTGCTTGTCAGGCCACACCTGGAGTAATGTTCAGGTTTTGTCCCTGCTATTCAAAATAACTGTGGTCATGCCAGAGAGGGTCTAGATAAAGGCCACAAAAATGATCAACAATCCGGGAAGCCTGCCGTGTGAGGAGAGGCTGAGAGAACAGGGTTTGTTCAGCCTGGAGAAAAGAAGGCTGAGGGGAGACCTGATCACTGTATTCCAGTATTTAAAGGGTGTATATGAAGAAGGTGGAGACTCCCTTTTTAAAAGGAATCACATAAGAAAGATGATGGACAATGGATACGAGTTATTCCTGAGGAGACTGCGATTTTTCACAATGAGGACAATCAGTTATTGAAATAATATCCCCAGGGAAGTAGCGGATTTTTCAACATTGGACACTTTTAAACTGTAGAGGGTGCTGGGCCGTCTTGTCTAGACAATGTTTTTGCCAAGAAAGTTTGAACCACGTGATTCTTGAAGTACCTTCCAACCTGTTATTCAATGAGTCTATGATTCTAAGAAGAGTTATTTTGGACAGTCTCAGTAAAGAAGAAGCATAGATGGTATGGGGTTGCAAGATACCATATGTATATATGTGTATATGTATATATGTATTATGGTTTATATATTCTCTTTCATCCAAAGTATTAAAAGTGAAATGGTAAATTGAATGGCTGGTGTTATCAGGCTATTTATGGCTTAAATTTTACTTAATTCTCTGAATTGCAAATAAATAATCTAAATAGTTTCCTCAAATATTCTGAAGTACTTTCTGGTCTAGGTTATATATTAATTATGCATTTCAGTTTAATTAATTTTCAATATTTATGCACAGTCCAGAGCAGACTGCTCCCAGCTTTTCTTTCATTGTAATTCTACTGTAGCTGATTTTAGAACCCTGTGTTCATTAATGTTTTGGGTTTATGTTAAAGATGTTTTGAGACTCACTGCAGTAAATTGACACTTCTTAATTCCTAATGTGATTTTCGATTTGCAGAGGCTCCCTCTGGAATTAGGGGAGAGGATAGAGCAAATCATATAAAACAAGTTCAAGTTTCTCCATCCAAATTAGAGAAAAAATAATAAGAAACAACCTACATAAACAAAAATATTTAAAATATGATTTACAAATGATATAATATACAAGAAACAGACACGGCTAAACAAAAAAAAATTTATTTCCTATTATTTCCTCTTTATCTAAGCTGTTGTCTCTTTTGTCTCAGTATCTTGTTGGCCATCAAACAATAGTACTGAATATTCACCATTTATTTGATTCAGCTAACTCCAGTTCTAAGAAGGTACCACAATAATATCTAAAGTGGAAACAGCTTTCCATTGTGCAGTGATATTTACTGTTCTTGCTTCTGTCTCTCAGAAAATGGCAGTACATCTCATTGTTCAACTATATTAGCTATATTTATTTCAGAATCAGCAGACTTTCTTGTCCCCTGATTACACAAAAAGGTTTGAGACAAAAAAATATATTGATTGATATATATGTACCTGTCAAATGTGAACCCTTTAAGTCATTCATTTTCAGTGACAGTCCTAATAGCTCTTTTTCTATAATACCTTATCAGCCCGTACTCAGATAAGAATCTGCAATACATGAAGATCTGCAATATTCACAAAGTGCCTACAATTACATTTTCATAAACGTCATCACCTGCTCAAGACAGACAAAAACTTACACCTTTTGCCCAGGGAAATGGTAGAACCACCATCCCTGGAAGAGTTCAAAGGTGTGCGGATGTGGGACATGGGATTGTGGTGAACACAGTGATTCTGGGTTAATGGTTGGACTTGCTGATCTTAGACTTCTTTTACAACCTTAACTATTCTATGATTTTGTGATTCTATGATTTGCAACTATGACTCACGATCACTTAGAAACAGAAAACAAATACCTTAAATTTTTTGCTGAACCCTTTACTGTTCTAGTGGACCACTGAAACTTAACATTCCTAAAATGTTCAACTGCAGATTTTATCAGACTCAGCTATGTAAGAAGATCCAAATTTTCCATGTTTAGACTGCTGTGATGAAAAGAACAGAGAATTTACTCATGAGACTTCACTGAAAGAGCTATGTAACAGGATATGATTTCTTTTTAAGACACATAATTGTTCTGCACAAAAATTATCCTACTTCATGTTTGTATACAAGATCAGATTAGACAGGCCTCAGTATTTTTAGATTCACCCGTGTTAGGGGAATTCATTCTTGTTAGGATCAGCAAAGTCAAGCTAGACAGATTCTGTGGACCAAGTCCCCAAGGAGCTGTGTACAGTCAGCGTGCAAACACTATCAGCAATTATCAAAGATGTTGTCAAGAAAATATGAACTGTGGCTTCTTATGTCTGGAATGATCATAAGAAGCATTTGGATATGATGGAGAAATAAATGACTATGTACTTTTAAAATCATGGATTAATGCATTTAAAAATAATATTCAAAGTATTAGTATTTTACATTTATGGAAATAATTGGGCAGAAAATATCAGTTGGGCTACATTGCTACAGTACTACTCAGGACAATTTGAATAAAATTTCATATCCACTATTTTTACCTTTAAAAAGTATAGTTTAACAGTAAAGTATAAAATGAAAGATACCCATGTCTTTAAAAGAAGAAACTTTGGAAAATAAATATATTTCACAGTAAGAAAATCTTAATTTTCATTTTCTCACAGTTAAAAATAATTTTCCTTTCTTGAAAACTTAAGTAATTATGTGTATTGTAAGCTTATATGCTTTCTTGCAATATTAGTGGGACAAATGTTTGTCTGATCATCAATTAACAAGAAAGTAAAAGTAAGAAATTAATAGAAAAACACTGACATGGAAGAATAGACATCTCTATGACCTTCCTGGTCTTTTAGCGATGGAATGCTCATGTGCGTCATTTAAAATCATATAATATGGGAAGTATTTCAAAGGCTTCCCGTAAAATGTACTTCAAAAGAATCATATATTCCAGTATTGACTGAATATACAATTATGAATAGAAAAGGAATCTAAATTAATTGTTTTCATACGATGCAAGATTTGAAGGGACCTTTTGGCTCATAAAACCCTGCTCCATACTAAGAAACTTACAATGTTCAACTGCTGCTACATATTTTTCAAGATTTTTTTTGATAAGTGGTTTGTTCAGCCTTTTCCCCAGACTAACACTGAGCAGCTCTTTCTAAATTTGCTCTCTGTGCTACATATGAAAACCAACATTTCTTACAAATGTGCGTGTAAATCCTTGTACTGTTTGGCCAATTCACTTTTATGCAAACTTGCCCTTTACTTCACTCCAAGTGCTGACGTCGTAATATCTTTAAAGAGGCGTACTATCTAACCACTTATTCTTTGGTTTTGGGCAGTATAATATCTTCTTATGAGGATACACAAATGGTTAGGCCTTGTATTTGCAGACCTATGCAGCTGGGAAAAATGTAGAAGAGCAGATTCTTTTAGCATAAGCTAAAAACACAGCTCAGTTACACTGCAGGCTTAGTTTGAAACAAAACCAAACAATATAAACCTCTTAATTTTGGAGAGATTTGGAGACCTCAGAATTATTCCCACAGTACGTGCACCTTAAAACCTGTGTTCAGAAAAAGATGATGGAATCACAACAGCATCACTGCAGAGTACTCCATCTTGTACACCATGATTGCTCTCAGTTCTTCTCGTAAGGACCAAAAAAATGTTCATAGTAACCACACAAAAAGCAGAATTGTTGCTGAAGTATTTTGTGACATTATGCACATGCACAATGGTAGATCACAAGATTGAAGTTTGTGTTTCACATTTTTATATTCACTAACCAAAGTCAAGGTTTACTACTATTCTTTCTGAACCAAGCAATATATTTTTGATAAAGAATTAAAATACAATTGAATTTGATTTTTAAGTATCATAAAAACCAACAATGATCCTCTCCTTTGTCATTTGTCAAGTAAAATCCAGAAACACGGGCATCACAAGGTTGTTGTTGGCTTGGAATAGTAACATTTGGGGAGCATGGTAGAAAAAGGATATAGTCCTGTTTTCAACAATTGCATTTTACAAAAGCTTTTTGAAAACATTCTGACAGATCATTGTTTCTTTTTTTTCTTCATGTAATGCTGATAAGCGAAAATAATTTTTTCGTCTTAAGATTGAATTGATTTCCTGTCAGTTGAATTGGGTATGACTGAATAGTTTATTTTCATCAAGCAAAATATTCCACATTTGTTATAATAAAATTTATAAATAAAGTATGATCTATGAAATTAAAATATTCCAGTAAAGTAAAACCATTTTTATTATATAGTATTGGATTATATTTTTTGATTTATATACTAAGCAGGAAAGTTAAAAATCATTAGTTTCAGTATTATCAAGATACAGCTGGATTCTAATATTTCTTAGAGTTGCATTATAAGATTTTAAACATTTGACTTATTTAGATTCAAAGTTAATGTGAATTTCAGAATCTCCCAGAAGTTATGCTACCAAGCAGAGGTATCTATTAAAGAAAAAGTTATATGAAGCACTACTGTGTGGAATATTTTTACTTTAAGATTTGGGAGAGAACCCTTCCATTTTGGAAATGGCAGGTCAGAAAGCTAAATCAATCCCATATGATGTGATAGATAAGTACAGCTGTCTTAGAATGCTCTTGAAAACAGAACTTAAAATCTTTAAAGTAAAATCCATAAATTCCTGATGGTGTCAGGGAGATGGTTCTTATCAAAATAATCTTGCTTTCCTGATCAGATTTTTTTTTAGCCCATAATGTCAACACTAAGCATAGATCACCATACCACTTTATCTATCTCTCTTTGACACCTTAGAGCCTTAGAATCTCCACTAGCAGAACTTGGACCAAGCACACTCCTGGCAGCTTGAGAGGTGAAGAAAAAAGGAACATGGCCAGCACTCTTGCTACATTTGTAAAAGACATCACTGGAAATTTGACAATTATCAAACAAACAATTGCCCCCCCAGCCTCTCTACTTTTATTTTCTTTCCTTAGCTTGTGTGTGAGGTGGGGAGAATGTATAAGACTATGGAAGAGATTATTTTCTGTCTTGAATGTGCTTGCACAGTGAGCACTGTCATTACGGTTAAAGAACACCAGCACATCTGTTACACTGAATACCTCTGAAGAAACAGAAGCATATCTAATAATGCAATTTAAAGTTTTTAGTGCTTCAGATAGCCATATTAATTAGGTCTAATTCATTAGGTATCTGGGTTGCTTATAAAGCAGATCGTTCCCCCAGAAGCATTTTAATTTATTCTCTTTGTGAATAATTTGTTCGGGAACCAGAAAGGAATTATGCTTCTGACATAATGGATTAATAAGACAGTATTCAAACAACAAAGGAAATTAAGTACAAAGGTTAGTAACCAAGGATGAAGCAAAATTTTAAAAATACATAGCCCATTTCTCTGAATTTCTAATGTGTTTTAAAAAGTGGATACATTTCACTGACTCCTTATGATGAACTAGTGTTTTCTTGAATACTGCAGCAGATTTTTTTGTTGAACAAAGAGAAACTTTACATATAATTTATGTATGTATACATGCATATTTACTGAAGTATAAGAGTTGCTTTAGGAATAGCTGATTCTTCCTTATAGGGTTATGTTTGCCTGTTGGTATGTGTGTAGAAGTGCACACACTAAAGGAAGAATTTGTAGAGAAAAAAAGATTAATTTCATTTTGGTGAATATCCAGGAGATGAAAATTTTGTTCAAGGTTAATGCATATATTTTCAGGTTGGAAATCTTGTATGATTAGTCCCTTTTAAGGGTCTTTTACATAGGTTAATTTCTTCATTTACCAAAAGAGGAAATAGAGCACGGAAAAATGGTTAGGAAAAAAACAAAATACCACAGCTTTTGATAAGAGATTATTTTGAGGGCTGTTTATGAGTAGCGTACTTTTTACATGCAACAGAAATGAATGATGGAGAGACCTCAAGGTAGCTGGAGACATTAGACTTTTTCTGTAGCTGGGAAAATGTTCACCTATTTTAGCTCTGCAGAAAAAAAAAAGTATGTTAAACAAAAATGTTGGATGTAGTTTGCTACAGTCTCTGTAGCTCTGCCTGGTTTTATTGTTTTGTTTTTACAGATGCTGGAGTATAGGATGAACAGTCATGCAATAATGAGAGCACTGACAAATCTCTCTTTTCGATTCTATTCTAAGTGAGCTATTGACAAAAAATTTGTGGTTTATTCTAAAATTGGAAAGGAAGATTGATTTCTAATTAGTATTGAAAAACATCTGCCGGTTTCCAGTTCCCATGAGGTTTTGCAATACAATGACAGTTAAGTGTCATTAATTCTAACAAAATGTTTCATCTCTAGCTTATCATCATATTTTAATAATCAGAAATAATTAAAATTACTTTTACATTAAAACATTTATAGATACATAGAAACCTGCTAATCGATTCATAGTGAGATAAATGAGGAAAGAGAGTCTCTTTTTGTTCTGCATAGCAGAGAATGGGATTCATTTGGAGTCTATCACTGGACTCCTGGGCTCTATCAAAACACAAGAAATAAATTATAACAGTAGAGGAATGCAAATTCTACAGCTACAAGTCTATGCTGTAATTTTTAATGATGTCTGTGATCCTGCTGCACTGCTCATAACAAGTATTCACCCACAGTCTTATGCACATGTACTCATCCTGTTTACAATGTTTCTTTGCCTCCTGTGACTTTTTAAAAAAATTATTATCAGTTTGCTGCAATCCCATTCCATTTTCTGAAGTTTGGAAAATCCGTTTAAAACCACTGATACAAATCAATGAATCAATTTTGTTTGGTGGGGGGTGGAGAGAAAGAGCATTGCAGTATTTCAGTAACTCCCAATAGGTTTCTCAGTCATCAGTCTGAATGACTGAGGTTTTCTGGTAGTAATAAAATAACAACATGGTCTGCTAGTCAAGGCAGCAATCACACTGAAGGGGAATTCTGCTGTCTCAATATTATCAAAATGCAAGTTGCTGTTCACTCTGTGGTCTCTGGAAGACTCAGGTAAAAAAATCGGGGTCATACATGACCTTCAGAGTCACAAAAGACAAAGAAATTGCAATGAAAACAAGGACTAAAAGGTTGCATTTCTACCTTTTCCTGAAGATTCAGATCTCCCTCTGATGTATCTGGCTGATCTATTTAGAATAAAGGGGAAGTCTTACTTCATCACCACCACATTAGTTGCATAAGGCTTTCAAAAGAACTAATTTACAACTGAGAACGCTTGTAGCACATACACTGGTGCATTCCCCTCACAGAAGTCCAAGCAACCAATCAGATTAGTTCAAAACAAATATAATCTCTCTAGTGTTTAAAATGAATACTTCTAAAATGGTTAAACACAGTTTATTAAAGGTTTTCCACTAAGTTGGTCACTCAAACCTTTTCTTTCCATCATTGATTTTTGTTGGGTGTTTTTGTTTGTTTGTGTTTTATAAAGAGAAAGAAAGTCACCTCATAATCCATTGGCTAAAAAGTATTAGGTAAAAATAAATCTTAAATTCACAAATGGCATACAACTTAAGTAAAAGTTTGAAAATCTGGGCTTGGTTTGTCCTGTAGAAAATTGCCAACATTCTGGACATTCAGAAAAGCAAGCAACCAAAAGTAATGTAGCTAGAATTTCTGAGACAGACTAATTCTTACTTCCCTATTTTGTGACGTAATATGGCCAAAGAGTAATTATTTATTACACAGAACTTTTTTCTTACGTCTCTCAGAACATTTTTCAGACATTTATTTAGTCCTTGAAACATCCACATAAATCAAGAATATTATCTCCACTTTATACAAAAAACCCTCAGTCCTCAGTAGGACACGCACCAAGTTTACTCAACTACCAAGTGACATAATTGATTATTGGACTGATGAGAACTAGAATGAAAACTCAAGCTCTCCTGTATAAGACCTAGTGGAGTTGGTGTTGGGACCCATGAAAGACATAATTACTTTGACTCATAAAAACCAGTGCATTCCTATAACATTTTAGTACAAAGGTGGTTCTGTAAATAAGACACTCAAAAAACCTGTTTCCAAAATTCTCAGGACAAGTAACTATGCTATTTTTCTGTCTCAAAAGACAGGATGAAGATTCCTTCTTCCTTTATTACCCCCACCAAACTCTTCATTAATGTAGATACTACACAGAATAGTGAGGTAGGAAAACTGATCCATTCAATTTATTGTTTTCTTCTATTATGTGAAAATATTTAGAAACATATCAGCAGAAAATTTTAAGGCAAAAAACAATCATATTCTCATCCAAGCTATCATTTCTTCCAACAATATCAGCTGTGCTTTTACTACAGCAGGTCACACACATGTTCACGCCTTGAATGATTCTTTTTTCTGAGAAGAGCAAAGAAAGACTTTTTGATGTTCATTTTAGATTTAATGAACACATCAAGACATAGAATTTGGGTTTCAAATTATTAAAAATAATTTCTTATTGTGTGAAATTCTTTTAAGTAATAATGATCGTGTTAGTTTTATTCTTCAGCTATATATTTATGTTTTAAAAGGAAAAAAGTTGATGTTACAGAAGCCATTACCATTGAAATGACAGTTCTGCACAGGATCAAGCCTCCATGGCAGAAATTAGATGGATATATCCTTGTTTTCAAAACAGCTAATGTCTATTTTTGTTACCTAGAAGAGAACAAATTTATTTTAAGACATTTGTATTGAGTTAGACTGCAAGAAACTCTTCCTCTACATGTATGTTTAGATGGTGAAAGAGCATAAAACCTCATTAAGCATTTCTGAGGTGTTCTTTTTTCTTGTATCTGTATGTGACAGTAAGAGTACCCGGAAACCAAAACAGATAAAGTCATCCACACTCAGCAGAGGAAAAGAAGAACATAAAGAATTCCTACACTCAGACTCAATTCTAGATTAAATAGCTTCACTAGCAATGTGAAATTCAACAACCCAACTCCTAAACTGAGGTTAAGTCAATGGAAATATGTTATCTTATGAGATACTAGCTACATGAAGCTCATTTATATATTTATCATTCAATGAAAACCTCTGATATACCTGAAATTAGGTCTTTGTCAAAATGACAGTCTAAATTAAAAGTTCCTTAGAAAAATCTCCTTATATTCCACATAATCTATAATATTTGTACTAGGATATCCTACAGCCCCTAAACATTTAATTATTAATCTCAAAAACATTTGCAGCACTCAGAGTCAGAAATATAACAAAAATACACTAGTTACAACTCCAGTAAGAAAGTAGACTATACTACTAAATGGAAAATTCATTGATGCAAGAATTTCAACTTGCAGTCAATACCCTGTATACCACAATTTATTTCACTGCATTTAATCTGTGGAAAAGGTCAGAGGAAGATGTTCCTGGTATATATATATACCAGTTCTATATACCAGAACTTCCCTGGTATATAGAATAGTGCCTTCTACAGGAAAAAAAAAAAAAATCCTGTGCTGAAGCTCATTTCCTATGGAAGCAGAATTCTGTTTTATTTTCACCTTGTGCTGATAAGGAGATGAAATCTTGCCATTCAAATAAAGAGAGTTTATAGCCTCTTATTTATATTTCAGCATTGATTGAAAGCATATTCTGCCTTCATTTGGCTGACATAATGAATCTAATATTCAGGAGTCAGAAAAGAACTCAGTTCTATATTACATTTAAAATATGGAAATATGTTTAGTTTCTTTCTTAGCACACAGTGTAGTCACATCTCAGTTCTTAAAACTTCAAAATAAAAAAGTTCATATTCATGGGGACACTTAGAAAATGTATACTCTTGCTCACAAAATTTTCAGCTTCATATAGTTTTAAGAGTCACTCTGGAATGTAGAAGATCAGATTTCCCTTCACTAGCTACAGTGTGTTGCATATGTCTTAAAGTTCAGTCCAGTTGTGAAGTGTGATGGCAGTGAATTTTGAAAGGTTTGAGCTTTCCTGACACAGATTTTTCAGTCTCTAGTGAATGAGAGATGACTTTAAAATTCTGTTGTCAAATCAGTGCAGCTGTATACTGCTAGTTATGATACAAAGGTTAAGGTTTAAGAAAGCAAGCAAGCACTTCCATCTTACCTAATGAATGGGAAAAAAAAACTTCCTTAGGTACAGAATGTGAATTTAGTATTAATTGTATAAAATGCACAAAATTTATAAAATTAGTATAAAATACTTGATTTCATCACTGTCTAAAGATATGTTAATGTAATATTAAATTTTGTCACTATCCGGTGAAATTATTTCTCATTATTTATTCTAGAAAAAATTTAGCACTTATTTAAAAATATTTTGCTTTACCACTGCTTAGGATAGAATATTGTTCAGGAGTAGAAGACTAAACTGGTCAGAACCTGTCTACAGTTAGCAGTAATATAAATAAGATATTAAAATAAAAATATTGTAGATATATAATATTGTTTTAATACTGTATATATATTCTAGAACAAAAAAAATTAGATTTACCCTTTCAGATTGAAAGAATTTGCTGTAAGTGGAAGAGTAACTGATTACTAGTAAAAATTAAAATAAAAATATATATTGAGGTAGAGGGATGATTTTGTTTTCCTTGAATCTAGTTGGCCTTCCCCATCTTCCAAAATATTCTTTTCTCACACATTCAGCTACACAACTAGTCTTCTCATCCTGAACTCGGGTACAATATGATAACTTAACTACCAGTGTCTACCATATGCTTAAAATGTCCACACATTCTACATTAAGCTTTTTATCTTTCAGTTTGTAGTCTCATTTTCAATAAGTAACATTACTATACTTAAAACTGGCAAAAAGTTTTGAACTGCTGTTCTAGACTTCAAACTTTGCAATCACTACAGGAAAAAGACCCCAAACCCTTTAGCCCTGGACATTCTCTCTTTCTTGATTCTTTATAGTAATTGGCCTTCAGTATATAGAGAAATAATATTTGGTATGTGGCTAAAAGGCAACCTCGCGTACTTCTGTTTGCTCAAAACCATGCCACAGGAATTTTCTGATCCCTTGAGCAGCAGCTATATGAATATATCTTTCTTTAGAAGATTAAAAAAGTAACCCTGTCCTTAGCTGAACATGTGCTCATCTCTGAGCAGTGCATTGTCAGGCCACAGGCTGAGCATTAAGTTCACTGTTTTGATCAGGATCTTAGGTTTGCTGCTGGGAATCTGGTTTCCTGCACTGATTTTATGGTGCTGCTACATTTCCACTATTCCTCACCACCTTTTTAATCTACTACAAAATTAAATTTATTAATTAAGAATTAATTTTTAATTTAAAAATTGCTTATTTTGTAAGTATTATTGTATCCATCTGGCCTTATATTGAGTGAAAATCTGAAATCCACTTCCCAAAGGCTCAGCTATATGAGATTCAAGGATTGGTTTAGTGCAGCACAGCTGAATAAACTTAATTTAATTTTACAGAGAAAATTTGTACTGAACTGAGACATAGCACATGGAGCACCAGCAGCCTCACTTCTGTCAGGAGGCTGGAGACTGCACTGAGACCAGTGGGGGGTGGGACCTTCAAACATTGGGATACATATTTAGCAAAGGCCACCGGGCTAGTCAACACCAGAGGATCTTCCAGTCAGGCTGGCCTTTCCTAATCAGAATACTACACACTACACATAGAAAGGGATAAAGTTCCTGTAGCGCACGTTAAAAACACGCTGGGGAAAATGTTATGGGTTATTCCTGCCTCAGGCAAAGGTAAACCCATCCACAGGATTACTTTTGCTCAAGGACTTTGGTGCACTTTTTGGGGTAATGCAGGAAGATGGGGAAGTCGAATGTGTGCTTCAAGAGGATTTGATTTTGGGTGAAAATAGCCAATGAATTAAACTGTAGCTAATAGCTATAGTTAGTAACTATTCAACACTGTGTATCACTGCTTCTGTGGTGGCTCTATGCGCATCACCTCAGCATCGATCTTAACTGCAAGTGTTTTGGGGATCTGAGCCTGACTTTCTTTTGATCATCGCGCTCTCACCAATGAAGAATGAACTTTGATAAAACTGAAGAGGCACAGAAGTACTGGAGTCGGAACTGACTCAAATGTGCAGCATGCAACAATCCAGCACCTCACACCATCTTTCTTGCTTGAAAAACTGTTACCCAGGATGAAGGCCAAAGTCATGGACTAAATGAACGCAACGAACTTTTTTTTTGTGGGCATTTTATGAACATTTGACAGAAGTATTCCACAGACTGAGGGAATGATGTCTGTATATATGTCTATCAAAACAGATAAACAGGGAAGCTGATGGGATATTGGGAAGTGTCGTCATCCCCGTATATAAATGCCGTCATGCCCAAGATATAAACTGGGGGCGTTATCTGGAAGAGGTGCTGATCTGGGTTTGGAAAGGGGGGTCTGACACTGGTCAGCAGGTGGTGAGCAATTACATTGTGCATCACCTGCTTTTCCTTTTTATTATTATTATTAGTATTATCATTCACTACTATTACTGTATTTCACTTTATTTTCAATTATTAAATTTTTCTTATCTTCGCATAGAAGTTTACTTTGATTCTCCTCTTCATTTCACCAGGGTGGGGAGTAGAAAGAAAGTGGGGTTGAGAGAGTGGCTATATGGTGCTTAATTTCCAGGTGGGCTTAAACCACAACACCAACAAGACAGATTAATCAAGAATACAAGGAAAGGTTATATAATAATCTGAAAAACACAATCTTGAAGATATTACTCTTATCTATTGCTTTTTACTTTCAACTCTAACAAGTTACACTGCAGGAAGATGCAAGTTCGATCTGCTTGCAGCATTGCAGGAGAGCAGCATGAGGACCAGCTGAACCCCAAAGCCAAATCCCCATGCTGGGGTGGCTATATCTTGCCTGTTGTAACTACCTTATGACAGAAATTATTTCCTAGCACCAAGAAAGCCACATGGCTTTTGCTTAGCTTGTAGTATAATATGAAGAGTCCTGCAGAGACATGCCTGATTTCTCTCAGCCTGCAAAAAACCATAATGCAACCAAAGTATTAAAATAATAAAAAATATTAATGAAAAACCAGATGGAGCAGATCTCATTAAAAAAATTTCAATGCAAATATTAAAACCTGAGCCCTAGTAATTTAAAATACAGGAAGAGGATCCACAGGTGATTCTGTCTTATGTTACATATTGTTTGGTAGATGGAACATAGAGGGAATATTAGAAACTCATCCAGAACATGTATGGCTTGCAAGAGTATGAGTGTAGACTGTTTATTTAGTGCACTGGAAAACTGTACTAACACATGAGATTAAAAAAACAGTGTCTGTAACTGCAGTTCAAATGGGATCCTCAATGAAAATTCTACAAGAATTAAAAAAAAAACAGCTTACATATAAGACACACTGCCAACCCTGTTTATGACCTTCTCTGCCTTGCTTCTTTAGTTAAATCTCTGTGTAAATGTGTCTGAATAAAAAAACAACTCAGCACCTCATATACCATTTTCTGGCATCTGTGAACCACTTGTGGCCCACATGCTGCAATATGACAAACACTAGAATAATCTGAAGACATGATCACCAGACAGAAGAGAAGGAATAGGAACAAATATGACTAAGTAGGAAATAAAATGGTAAAGGACAAAGTTAATAGAGAGAGAGTAAAGAGGAGGGAGGATATTGGCCAAGAAACGTAAATGAAGAAAAATAAACTAAGAATATTCACAGATTAGCAGGAATATTTAGCAGGAAAAATTTGTTCTCAGAACAGAACTAATGAAAATCTCTCTTAGAGATGTATATCTTTTTTTTTTTCTAAGCCACCTCCACATGAAGTGGACACTTGTGACATCGTTGCTAGCCATGAGGCAGATGGAAGCTTTAGGGACACCACCTCACCAGCCAATCTGCATGTGCCAGTTGTGCATCTGGCTTCTGCCAGTCAATGCCCAATGAGGTTTTTCTGCCTTTCTTTCAGAACCTCTGCATTCTGCAATTTGTTTCAACAGAACTTGAAGTGTTCTTATCTAAACTTTGGCTTTCTCTATTAAACTAGGTAAAAAGTTCAAAATTGTGAGGAGGCAGGGAAGAGAGAGAGCATTTGTTATAAAAAGAAGCCAAGTAATACTTGCTCTCTCTGAGGAAGGAGAAGTCTAAGATACTCCAAATAGCTTATTTGGAGTATCTCAGACATTACTTAAATGTTTTGCACTGTTCATAGCTGAATCCTGAATTTTGAACGTTAAGACAATGTAAGGCTGAAGTGTAAAGTATGTAGATATGACTGAGGAAAATGAGATTCATGAATGAATAACTGATTAGTTTCAGAAAGGAGTACACTAGTCTGTGCCTCTGGGCATGTTAAATTGAATTTACCTACACTTCTATTTTACACAGTTGGAAATTCACATTAGCACAAAAATTGGCATTGCATAGGCAGTATTTTCAGATGTCCAAATTATTTTTTTAAACCTGAAGCTATATTGCAATGATACTTGTGTTGAAGTTGGAATATCTTATAAATCCTATCAAATCTTGCTGCTGCAAAGTAGACAGTGCAGTGCTACAGAAATACATATCCGTATTACTAAAGTTGGTCCTTACTGGGCCACCAGAGAGGTGTCACATCTGCAAACTGGTACTGAACTGGAAAACAAAACTCTTTCAAGACTTCCCGAATTACCTCACTAACCCTTACCAAATCAAAATGAAAAAAAATGTTGCAATAACAGCATCAGCCTCATTTATCTTTTAACAAGTTCTTTCAAGCAATTTTTTTCAATGTCTCATATTCATAAAATTTCTATATTTTAAAAGATACAATATTCCATTTACTGTTAGAGTCTCATTAATGCTTACATTTAATCTCTTTAAAGAAACTAAATTATATGTACCATTGTCCTTTTCTTTTTTATTGTTTTCTGCATGTTAATGCATTCTATCACAAAAAAAAGCACAAGGTTTTAACAAATGTGAAGAAAATGAGAAAAGGGTAGGTGAACCATAAATTTAAGAAGAGTCGGTATGAGTGATTTGTAGTCAGTCATTGTTCAAGACAAAGGTTTGGCTCAAACAGTGCTGCTCAGAGCACAAGTACTAAATGAAGCAAATGTCTGTCAAGTTTCTTGGCTTTGAGTGATTGCTGATCGTGAGAAGAATGTTCAGTTCTGTATCAGCGAATCTAAAATTATATTGACTAATTTAGTCACTGTAAGTAATGAGTAGCACTTCCAGGCTGCATATGGATGCATCCCGTGATGAAACCTAGACACAGGGAAACCCAGGCCATCAAAGAAACATTGTGTGTGTTGTTCTAAATGATCAGGGAAAGGGGATCCCCTCTTGCGTGTTGCCACTGATCCATCTAGCCATAATTAGATCCTAGTCTTTACGCCCACAAAATCAATGGGCTTTGTACAGCTGCAGGAGGCAAACCATAGAGCTGGAAGCAGTGTAGCTTTGAGACACTGGCCTGAAATTCTACCAGTCTAAAGTATTACAGAATGATAGAATGGGTAAGGTTGGACCTGCCACACTGAGTCATCTGGTTCCACTTCAATTCTTCACGGTCAATAATTTTTATTATATTTCTAATTTGTTTGGCCTAAGCAAGAAGCAGCAGTGGTACTGAGGGATCCTCAAAAGATTAAAGATCACAAAATCACATAAGAATTCAGGTTGGAAGGGACACCTGGATGTCCAGCCACCCTGTTTATGCAGAGCTATTTGAAGCTGGTTGTTCAGGACCATGTCCAGATGGCATTTGAATATATTCAAGACGGGAGATTCACAAATGCTTTGGGCAGTGTGGGCCACTGCTGTCACCTTCATAGTACAAAAGGGTCTCCTGATGTTCAGAGGGAACCTTCCATGTTTTGATTTGTGCCCATTGCCTATGGTCCTGACACTGGGCACCACTGAAAAGCAGACCTTTCCTCTGTCCACTTTATACCTTCCCTTCTGGTACTTATATATACTGATGACATCCCCCCAAGCCTTCTCTTTCCTAGACTGAACAGTCCCAGCCTTTCAGTCTTTCCTCACAGGAGAGATGCCCCTTTCCATTCATCACCCTTGTGGCCCTTCATTGGCCTCTGTCCAACATGTTAACGCCTCTCATACTTAATAGCCCAGGACTGGACACAGTACTTCAGGCATGGCCTTACTAGGGGCTGAGAATCTCCTCACAGCACTTCCTGCTATGCCAATGGGTAAACATTCTAATCACCATTTTGTAATCAATTTAATATCTTGAAGAAATACTTGCAACAGTTTGTTAATACTCAGGAACGAGTGGAACAGAAAATTACTTTTAAAATGTCTGAAAAAACCCTGAAAACCACACATGTGTTGGTGGTGGCTCACTAAAAGATGTAATTTTAAAGCTATTAATATCAGAGTTTATGACCTTAATCCAATGGACTTTCATTGATGGAGGTAGAAACACTCAATAGATTACAAAAACATACAATGGTTTGGGTTGAAAGGCTGCTTTAAAGGTCATGTATTCCAAACTTCCTGCCATGGGAAGAGACATCATTCGATAGATCAGATTGATCAAAGCTCCATCCAGTTTGGCCTTGAATGCTTTCAAGACTGTGGAACATCCAAAATTTCTCTCTTGCTCCGTGTTTTATCACTACAGACCTTGGTAAAAATTCTCAGTATCCTTCTCACAAGCCCCCTTTATGTACTGGAAGGCTGTAACAAGTTCTCCCCAGAGCCTTTTTTTCTTCAAGCTGAACAACCCCAGCTCTCCCAGCCTCTCTTCATAGAAGTGGTGCTCCAGCCCTTTGATCATCTTCATGGCCCTTTTCTGGACCCATTCTAACAGGTCCCTATCCTTCCTTGTTCTGGGGACACCAGGGCTGGATGAAGCACTCCAGGTGGGAGTCTCAGAAGAGCAAAGTAGAGGGGGAAAATAACATCTCTTAACATTCTGGCCACACTTCTTTTTATGCAGGAAGTAATTGGCTTTCTGGGCTGGAAATAAAGTTTTAGTCAATACAAAACCTGTACAGGAAATCAACAGGGAATTAAAAACGTCAGTTTGAGCTCTATAATTCTCAAGAATCTGAGATTCTATACTGACAACTTCTGGCCACAGAAGTGCAAGAATACAGATGCTAAGGAAATACATACACTGACATTGGCCAGAGAAGCACTAGTCACAGGGCAAAAGTGGTTTCATATTGCAGAAGGAAGATGTTGCTTTTCATAGTCTATAACTTTAAAAAAGGTGAAATCAGGTGAAGCAAAAAGGGAAAAACTTTTCTCCCATCATAACCCAGCACCAATTTGTTTGTACCCAAAAACCTGACTACAGAGAAATATGACCACTTTAGAAAGCATTCCCATTAGTATATCCCCAGCCAATTTCTGTCTGACAAGACCAATATATTTTAGGACATCTTTACGTTTAGCTAGAACTTACAGGTTTTTCTCTGACAATAGTCGCTTAAGGAAATGTATGAGAACTAATAGTCTTTTCTAATGTGTGCCAAAGGCTCTTCCCTGTCCCAGTCTGCAGACGACTAGTGAAATCACAAGTCTTTACTAAGGGAAAGACACCACATCAGATATCTTCAAACTGTCTTAATTTATTCTGTTCTTCATAGAATAATTTTATTCATTGATTTTAAGATTTAAAGAGTAGTAAAGTAGACCTATAGGTAAGGAAGACAGACCAATGCAGGAGAACTTACACCAAATAAACTAACAAAAGTGTTTTTTGTGATTTAAGCAAAGACTTTAAAAGTGACATCAAAACATTGAAAGAAGGAGGAAGAGTAGGGTATTCTCTGAGTAACATTTCTTGTAGTGCATAAGGTCAAAATCAGGCTGTTTATTTTAGTCAGAAAATTTAAGTATTAGACCACATAAAACACAACAGGTCATTAGTGAGAAAAATGATTGCCTATCTTAGATGCCCTATCTGTATCAGTCAAGTGTCTTTGAGTGATTATTGAGGAAGTTTGCATGCTGAACACAGACCCACATCAGGATGTCTACAAAGAGTGCCATGTTTACCTGTGGGCAGCCTGTGCTTTGCATCTCTGTCCTAGTTCCCAGTTTTCCAGATCCAAATAACTATTATAGTACACAGTAGAAGACAGTCTTTCCTCCAGCAGGGAGTAAGGGACGCAGAGGCTGAGTGATGCAGAGGTGTCTCATCCCAAAGGGGAAAGAGGACATAGTCAGGATGTGCACACAAAGCCTATGGTGTGCATCAGGGAAGGAATCAGTTACGCTGTATATTATTTGGAACATAATTGCCCTGGTTCTGCAGCCAACTCTGAATAGTCTGTATGTTTTGTCTTAAACAGTCCCTGGATAAAATTCAAAAATAATGCAGCATTTTTCATTAATCAGAGTACTACAACTGTAATGCCGCTTGACTTCCTACATAACCAGCACGCCTATGTTCATGTATTCCTATGGTTGCACAATATCCCATATTCAACTGCCTGGGTGAGAAGAGGTTTTGTCTGCTGGTGAGTGTTTGTGATATGATCCCATAAATACAACTATATAGGTTTCAGCTCCTTCAGACTGAAGTTTGCCTAGAACTTCAGGTGTTTAACATAGGATTTAATTTCAAGATTCCTGTCATCTTGTTTAAATGGAAGAACAGAGCTGCTTAAAAGCTTTTACTTCAAATGCATATGGTCCCTGGGATGTACTATATAGCATATTATATGTGATTTAAAAAAAATTAAAAAAAGATGTATTAATTCATGGAATGCTTAATAATTAAAAAAACCACATTAAAAGTAAGCTTTCTAATGCAACCAAATAACTGAAAATGAGTAAGGCTGTCCCAAGAGGAAGATTGATTCCAGTACAAATGCATGGATTTTTAGTCTCTGAATACATCTGGAGACATGGAGCAGGTGGAACCTAGTCAATTAGCTCCTACTGTCTGTATGATTAAGTATGGTTGTTCATATAAATGATGATACAGTTGTCTGTCCCAATCCTTTGTGACTCTTGAATTTCTGAAACTCTTAGCAAAGTCTCTGTTGCTATTATTTTTAGTGTAGCTCTCCTGGAGCTCAGAGAGCCTACTGCAGTGCCAGGGTGAAACATTGCAAGGCTCAGAAGGGAATTCACTGCAGGTGTCCAAGAAACAGATCCCTCCTCCCTGTGTCTGTCACAGGCAGGATGTTAACAAGCCTTATGAGGATTTTGGTCTGATTATTCTCTTCTCTGCTTCTAACTTAGAAGCAAATTAAAGGTCTCTATCAGATATCAGGGAGAAATAATTACCCAACTGGGAATGAAACACTTAATTATAGAAATTTTTGGCTAAACCAAACAAAGAATTAATCTTTTCAGATAACCACAACCTTCAGAAGTTTTACGTGTTCTGGAATGATTTCAATGAATTACTGATACTTCTGAGAACCTGTAGAAAAGGATTTGATAGAGAGTCTACTTCTATGTCTTACTAAATCACAGTCCTGAAAGCTAAATTAGTACAGAGGAAAGATTAACTGCAAAAATTCAAAAGATATACTAGAGTACAGATGACATGTTTAGCATGTTTCTAGGCATGTTTTACAGGCTGTGTCCTCATAACACAATGTCCATGAAATGTAATACTTCTATAGTTCATCCTATAGGGCTGTTCTAAATTCTGCAAATTTCCAGCTGCTTCCCAGCACCCCTATGGAAGAGAGCAGATCCATTTTCCAGTGATATCCTCAACTGATGAAAGTTTTCAGAGCTTTAGTAATAGAGTTCTAGTGTCCACACATTTAAAAAACCTACTGTTTTCTTGAGAAAATAGGACTACTCTTCCCCACAGAACAACTTTTAAATGTAGTAGAGGACACTAAGCTTAGATATCTGGAGGCCAATTATCTGGTGCCAATTAAAGCAGTTCAGATTAACCCGTCTCTTACTCCCTGTGCTCTGTGTTGGGGGAAACCAAGAGGCAGTGAGAAAACAACTCTCCTGGTATGCTAGTGATGGTGCTGGATTCTAGCAAGTTGGCACAAGCCAGTACTTGTTCGTCCTGCAGGGAGAAGAATGGCTTAATTTTTACAAGCATATGGAGAGACAAAAAGAAATCTTAGTATAAATCACTTAAGTAGTTAATTAATTAAGGGACACAAACCCATAGGAAATTAAGCACTGATTCCAGGGATCATTAATGTACTTAGCTGTTGCTGTTGTTTTTTTCCTCCCCATGGTTCTATGAGAATTAAAAGATGAAATAATGAAGCAAGATGCTATAATTCCTACTGTTCTTTATCCATTGGTTACAGCAGCAGTCATGAGAACTATAGCATTAAATAGGATTCTTGATAATTTTGGAGCTATTTGGCATGATAATATTCAGACTTTCAGAGAGGGATAAAAATCTGGCAATCTCCTAAATATTCCAATGTTATTAACTAGAGAAGGATTTTTCCCAGATATTGTTTTCTGGCATACACAACAGGGGTTTTTTAGGTTCAAAATTAAAACAAACTAGATACTATGTATTTTAGGAATTGGATTTGTAAACAAAATGAGGACTTGGAAGTAAACTATTCTTTTTCAGAAGTGAGGCAATGTTTCTAAAGTATTTTTATAAAAATAGAAAATTGCATTTTGCTAATGTAGTAACATATGGTAAGTTTAAAACCCATGTACAGTTGTTTTTGTTTAGTTCAACTTTACTTTTTTGACATGTCACTAAGCCTCCTTTCATTTTACCATGTGACTGAAATTGACTTTCTATAAACTAGATCAAAATAATATGCTTCTTTTTCCTAGATCAAAATATTGGTTAAAAAACATCCACAGATATTAAAAAACCTACAAAACAAGCCTATTAAAATCTTCCACCGGTGAAAGTCATGACCTCTTTGTGCTGTTATTTTCTGTCTAGTTATTGAAATATAAGATCCAGATGTCTGTTCTGCCTTTATAACTGAAAACAAGGGTAACTGAGAGAATGACTTCAACATACCCCTTGTCAGTGCTACAGACCGTTAGCAATACTATAAATAGCATGATCAAATCCCAAATTGCAGATTCAGTCATAAAAGTGTCTACATTTCATGCTGATTCAGAGGGGCAGCAGCATTAACTGCAATCATCAAGGAATGTGACATCTCCACAGTGTTTTCTACAGCTCACTGGACTGGTGACAGGACAATTGTTAAAAATTAATGGGGACCATCAGATGTGGATAAGTACAGCTTGGCAACTATGAAAGCTGTACTTCTCATTTGCGAGTGATAATGTAATAATATTCTGTGATGATAAATTGTAAGAGATGATGTTTCATTCAGGAAACACTCTTCTGAATCTTTGAAATTTTGAGCACATTACTTTGTTTAATTGTTAAATTTATAAGGAATAGGAAGAGAGAAGTTTTTTACATTGTTTTCTTTCTTGAAAGTACTCTATACCTGTTTATCCATTATAATCCTTTACTTCTCAATTAGCTAACATTCTAAGAAAGTCAAGATCCTAAAATCCAAATTTTATTAAGAGATTGATTGTGATAGTTAATAAACAAAATTTCAAAGTTGTATCCAGTCATTCCCAGCTACGCATCTGGATTTAAAAGGTATGCGGCAAGTTTGTTTGAAATCTTATTATTTTGCACACCTGTATTTTTAAAAGGCAACAAAATATTTTGACCAAAATCATGGGCCCAGTAAAGGATTTATTAAATACTCTGGGCTGGGTTTTTTTGCATCAGGTCGGAGTAAACTGTTACACTGTTCAGAAGATTCTTAAGAACCCCTTCATAGAGGCTGAACCAAAAAGGGTGGACTGACAACTGAAAGGATAAACTCGTGATCATTTGTCCTGAAATTATAGGTTCTAGACATGTGATGTTGTTGTCAAAGAATGAGGCTAGACAAGTGACATTTCTTTGTCCATGCTCAATACTGTGAATGTCTGAGGTGTCCCTAATGTTAGTGCAGGTAACTGAAGACCTTCAACAGAAAAAACACTTGTGTGCTATCTCTGCCTTTTCGGAAGAAAGAGAGAAAAAAAAAAGTTAGCCAAGTCGTAATATTTCGAAAATATGTAGTGTATGTGAGCAATAGCTAGATTCTCCAATGATTCTGAAAGCAGGTAAACAAATGATCAGGGAGAGGAATTATAAGTTTTAAGCGTGGGAGACAATGCATGAATGAATGAATGTAAGACATGGAGCATGCTTCCCCGTATCACCAGCCATAGACCTGTATTTCCCAAAACTTAACATTTCTTGCAAATACCAGTGGACAAGACTGCCAGCAAATACCTGTGGAACCTCAAAGTCTTGCACCAAGTGCTCTGTTCAACACCTCTGCCACTGCAGAGATGAAGTCCAGAGTCCATCTATTGCAGAAGTCAGTAACTGTGACTCCTATGTGCTGCAAATAATGAGTATAATTTTTTGTTTGTTCATTTATTATTTATGTTACTTTTGAGATTCAATGCTACTCAAATCTAAGACGTCTTAATTAGACAATACTTAAAAGTCAGGAAGTTTGACACATAATTGAAAGTATTTGAGTAGGTTGTCTATATGGAGTGAATTTTCCCCTCCAGAGAGTGATTCAGCTCATCTATCTGAAATAAATATCTTAATGACGAGAAGAATTCTTTTTTGGAGATGCCTCTTTCTCTCCACAGATTAGAAGAGGAAACTTCCTGGCTAAAACTAGCCAAAACCAATATCACTAAACCATGTAGGATTGACTCAATGTATTCACAATGTCACACTCCTGTGTGGAAATACACAAATTATGGAAACAAAAAGCACCACACTATATGCAGGCAAAAGGTCTAGATTAAAGTCGCAAAACTACTTTAAAATCTGAGTTGTAAGTCCTTGACCATAATCATCTTTTAGCACAATCTTTATTAGGTATCAGGACATCCACTGGACTTCATTGAAGATTCAAAACGAAAGAGAAAAGGAAAAAGTTGTGTCTGTACCGTGTGACAAACGTGTGATCTACGTTACTGTTCCTTTCATCATCCAGACAGGTGTCCTATTGGAGGACATCCAAGATATGTTCTCCATGTCTGTACATCTGGATTTCTTTCCAAAGGAAAACAATGACTTGGTGGGACAGATGTAGATCTGCATCTCACTTCTCCTGCTTTAGAAATACTCTCTGTAAACTCTGTTGCCTTTGAATTTAGTAAGAGAAAAATTTAAAAGAAAAAAAAATTCTCCTCAGCACTAGGTAGATGAAAAGGATTTTTTTAAAAAAAAACTTTGGTAATGGAATATAAGGATAAAAAAAGCTAAGGGAACAAAATACACTCTCAGGTCTCATCTGGCACCCTTACACATAAAGGACCTCACTGATGAAGAAGGAAGATGGTTGCAGCACATTTTAAGACTGTTTTTGTAATTTGAAAAATCCTAGAGGAGTGTCCTTTTAATCATTTTTAGATAAACCAAAAATCTGACCCATAGACCAAAGCTTCAAGTATGAAAAACCTCCTCTGTCTCCTGTACTTATTGAAACCAGATACAAAAATTATGTGCTATTGGAAAACTACTTTAATATGTATTTTTCTAGGGCTAATTTTCATTTGCCAGTTATAGAGGAAGAAGTATTCTTTTCAATTTGTGTTTTTACTACTAGAGGTATGGATACTTTTTGAGAAATGGATGTTATTATCATATTTCTGCTTAGCTGGCACCTTTATTTTCTTTAAGAAATACTAAATGCATTGAATTTTTGCAAATAAAAAATAAAAACTCCTTTTGTCATTTTTCTCAAAATTACCTGACAAGAGAAGAGAGTATCTTGTGTAGGAGGAATGACTCAAATCTTCATTGTAAGGGCTATTACCTAATGTCATTGTCAAAATGTTCGAGTTGACTCATTCACAGAGAATCAGCCAAACAAAATGGCCTATGCATACAATCAAGCAATCTCATGCTAATTCTTCCTTTAATACAACAGGCCATTGATGTAATGTGGACTTTACTGAGTATAACCAAGTAGAAGACTAGAGGGACTCTCTTTTCCAAAGCAATGGTCAATCTGCTAGGCAGTCCTTGGGCTAACATTATCACAGTCACCTTTATTATTAATAAAAAAAAAAAAAAATTAAAAAGATCACAACATATTTTATCAAAAAAAAAAGTTTTTCTTCTTTTTTTTTTCTTAAAATTAGTTTCTGATTGAAAGTAAGAAAAGAAACTGAATATTTTTTTCCATTTAATGGTGTACCAGAAATTATTTCCCCTCCTTTTGAAAGGTTAAACTAAAGAAGACAGTCTCATTTCCTATAAGAAGCTGATTGCTATCTGTTTGGATTATCATATCATTAAGTTTCCTCAGATTTCTTAGGCCCATGATTGCTATCTATAAGCAACATGCATTGGTACATAAAAGAACACATTTATTAAAAACAGTCTTTGAATGCTTTGGATCAGAACACTGTGAGCATGTAACAAATCAGCCTTACATCCATGTTATATGCACCATCCTGTATTTTAGCAGAAATAACAGATAATTTGTCTATATCTGAATTTTGGCTAAACCAAGTAGGAACAGAAATATTGGGAGATCTGACATGAAGCCTGGTAACGATGCATTGATAAATGACATGGACCTATGCATTGTGTAGGTATGTAACCCTGATGGAGAGGTGAAAACATGTTCTTTTTTAAATTAATAAGTATTAAAAGCATAGTTGCAAGACTAGCATATGATAAATTCAGGTTTAATAATGATCTAAGCAAGAAGGGTAAAGTAGTAAAATGTTAAATTCTCCTCTCCCTTGTAGGCCATGGTCATCTCACCTAGCAAAATTTGCTAGTAAAAAGACAAGAAAGGGTAACAAAGGTTTCACCTTAACAAAACCATGTTCTTCTAACGTCATCCATATTATAGATATGTCATTTAATAAAAGCCTGGGATTGTTTGGCACATTATTATTCAGAGCTGAATTAACAATGGTAAGTACCAGGAACAGCATAGACAGGACTGAGCTAGTAAAGAGCCTAAAAGAGTAATACAGCTGAGAAGCCCTACCGTTTTAAGTGGTGTTTGAGATGAAAATAACTATTATTCTTCTGACAGTGACTAGAGCAGAGATGATCATATCTAAATTGAATGACAAGATGTCTCAATTTTGCAAGCACTTGTAATACTCACTACATATGTCATTATTTAAAACTTTGTATTGTAGAATCATGGATTGTATAATCACGGATTATTGAAATAAAGACAGATAGTTCTTAAGTGACCTAGTGAATTCTAATCACTATAAAGTAAATGTCATCAAGCTCTTAAATTAACTGGAACGTGCTATTTATTATTTCATATTAGGTACACTATTTGACTAGTTAAACTGGTTATTGGATTCTTCATACAGTAGCCCCTGAACTCCTTCAGTCAATTAAATTCTTTATTGAATCTGATTTGTCAACGTCAGTGTCACTTCTAATCTCTTAAATCCACATAGGTTCAGAAGCTTTAAAATGTACTTATTCTGTTGCAAAACTAGGAAGTTACACAGACAGGATCCTTCCCCTCTCCCTCCTCTCTCTGTGCAAGCTACAAAGCTGCCAACAATGGAAAAGATATAAACACTTGTTCTTCATCCTCTATACGTACACTTATATAGTGACAGAATGAGATGTTTTTTTAAAAGGAGCTACAGAACGTAAATGGAAAAAAAACATATAAACAAAAAACTCTGTTGGATGTTTTGCTACCAGCATATTGTGTATTGAACACTTTTATCTTTGACTCAGTTTCTTAGCACTTTAGATTACAGAAATTAGCAGAACAAAGTAACTATAACTAATTCCAGAACTGGAAACTTTAAAATCATGGTATTATTCTTCACAGGTTTTGATTGATATCTGCAAAAGTATTCCAGAACATTTTTAAAGTTGTTACAACATTAAATTCCCTCTTCTTAAATCTCCCCATTTCTTTGTTCAGCAACAAAAGCTAAATTTCAAAGGAAAAACACAGGTGTTAAAGGAAAAGAAAGGAAAAATACAGATATTAAATGACTGGTCTGTGTGATGATCTTGTCAGCCTAATAACTCTTTAGTTCACCTGAAGAGCAGCACAAACATGCAGGCTATTTATTTCCATATTGCAAAGTAGAGTTTGCCAGACACAGACTTATTTTTCCTTTAAAACCATTCCCTTTCTAAACGATCTCCTTCTTGCCAGTAAAAATCTGCTTTTTAGGTATTATAGGCATATAAGCCTCTGAACTACAAAAGCAATTCCCCTCCCAGGTTAGGCGCTTCACCTTTATTCTGAAAGAGAAGGCAAACCAGACCAGACTCTTACCAGACACAGGGAAAACAATTGCTTCAGATGGATCCAGCAGTGCCGTGTGCGAGCAGGCAGCCTGAGCGATCCCTGGGCCTCACACAAAAGCGAGATAATTGGCTTTCACGGAGGAGCTGTAAACATCCATCACGGCGGGGCTGGGCGGCGGCGGGCGCTGCCCCGGCCGGGCTGGGCGCTCCCCGGCGGGATGATGTCAGGCACAGCCCCGGGCGGGCGCTCATTGGCTTCCCTCACCTGGACCGGCCCTTAACCCTAAACTGCCGGCCGCCCACTGAAAGGTGGCTCTTTAATCCTTACATACACACACAGGTGGGGGCTTTCTATTTTTTCCTCTTCTTTTTTCTTTTCCTCCCATTTTTTTTTTT